>VDFB02373365.1:309940554-309956136 GCA_007258455.2 Sequoia sempervirens | reverse complement strand
GATGGGGAACCCAACGAGTACGGAGCACGTTCCACCCAACCATGTGAATTACAAAGTAACTCACCCCCCGTGCTCAGAGGTGACGAGGAAGTGAACCCGACCATGGATGTCAACCGACTCAACAACATGATACATAATAAGTATAACTCAAATATGCAATGCACAACCATCGACGTACTCAAATCACATAACAAGTTAAACTAAGAACTCATCACGATAACATGAAGTAATATCACTAAACAGTCACAAATCAAATTCACAAGAATTCAAAGAAACATCACAAAGAGATAACATCCAGAGGCAACAACAACGAAACAACAAGGGTGTCAAGTGGAGAGTGTCATCGCATAGCTCTCATGGGATTTCCTGGCCCTTCCTCCAACTGAGGCGCCGGCACCCATCTATGGATATCCTGGCCCTTCCTCCTAACTGAGGCGCTGACACCATAGGGTAGCTAATGCGGAGCCAATAGTCTCTCATGAGGACGAGACTCGGACTTTGCCGACCACGGCCTTCTCAGTCTATCACTAGTCTAAGGTAGCCCTAATGCATAGCCGAGGAATCCAAAGTTTTATTATCTTGTATTTTTAAACTACCCATCCCCCTAAATCTATTGTTTAGGTTATCACTTGTTTACTACTCTTCGAGGGTTATCCTGGCCCTTCCTCATCCGAGGCGCCGGTGCCCACGAAGAGCCACTCTCCCACCTATGACCCCTAACAAATCTCAACTAGGCAAGGGTTGAAACAACACATACAAATCATAAAACCAAAACTCAGATACACGAGGTACTAACCATCTCGCAATTGCTCAAAATCAAAAGTCTCAACCAACTATTCAACCCTTCCTCTCATAAAACCAAAAATCTCAAAGCCTACCAAGGCAAAGACGACATTATAAAATAACAAGCCTCTGGGATAAGGTTACAAAAATCAGCAACGGGTTCCCACAAGGACATCATTAAAAGACAAGAACACATAAAAATAACACTCACATTACATTTTGCAAAGTTACACCATTAAGTTTGATTTTAGCCCCAATTAAATAACTAACAGTGCTTATCTCAGAAGAATTCACAACTACAACCAAAAGCTAATTTTGTTAAAAAAATTCGTTCACCAAGACCATTAAAAAAAATACCCTAATTAAATATGCAAATGCCCAAATAACATTATTTAACATTTCAAATATATATATATCAAGATTATATGTGTATATATATATTTTTTAAACCAATTAGCAATATTACATAAAATAATTTATAATCCTATATACATATATTTTTACTACAATAAATTATAATTATTATATTTAATAAATTAATTCAAATAATTATAATTATTAAATTTCATAAATTAAAATTTCCTCATAATATAATAATTAAAAAAAATAAATATATATATATACACACACACACACATATATATATATATATATATATAATATTTATATATTTATAAAATTTAATAAAAATAAAATAAAATTTAAAAAAAAACAACTCATAAAGCCATGTGGGGACTGCGCGCAGCAGTCCCCACGGGCTGCTGTGGCAGCCGCCACGCAATGGGGCGCGGGGTGGGTACGGGTGTCGTGCCCTCCCCAAACCCCCATAAACTCAAATGGAACTTTAAAATAAAAACTTCGCTGGGTATAAAAAAAAATCAAAAATTTTAAATTTATTAATATTTTTTTTTTGTTTGAGCACGGAAAACGAAATTCGTTTTCCCGTGCACGGCTCCACAATGAAAATTTTAAAATACAGAATTCTTTTCCCCTTTTTATAGCTTTGAAATACACAAATATTTCTGGTAATATAAACCAGAATATATATATATATATATATATTTTCTGGGTAATTAGAATAATATAACCTAGACAATGCAAATATATAATCTGGTTTAACAGGTCAATATGCTGAGTAAACAGACAATATAATCAGACAATATAAATATATATATATATTTTGATTTAACAGATCAATATAAATATATATATAAATATTAAAAAAAAAGTACAGAGATATAACCAAAACAAACAAAGAATTTACAAAACAATAAATGCATCTATTCATGTTTCAATATACTGATAAAACCCCAAATCTAAAATCTTCAACAAGAAAATCATCTTTCTACAATCCTAACGTTTATAGGTTGAAATGTTACAGAACATCTGGTTCTTGATCTGACAAAATTTTGGACAGTAAAGTTGCTATGAATTTTCTTTGTTTTCTAGTCTTACAATTTGCTCTAGTTTCAATTTTCAACAGAGGTTCTTCTACATTTACAAAAATCATTTTTAATAAAATATATTTTTCTTTTCAGAACAACCAAAAAGGGTATGGGAAGAGAACAACGAGAGGAACCTGGAGTCCAATGCGAATTTGAAGATGCCTGCTTAACTCTGATGCTCTCGAATCCGATTTCCAATCCTTAGCCCAGAACGAACTCCACCTTCACTTGAGCACTTCCAACCTTCTGTTCTTCTGTGTGTGTGTGATCTCTCAAAAATTCGTGATTAAATAAAATATATTCCTCCTCTCTTCAAAGCTCTCCAAAAATCCCATATTAAAAGAAAAATCAATCTTTAAAACAAGCTTTCTTTTCAACACTCAAACCCTATTGGCTCACACTGTCTTTTAATTCTTTTATTTGTTTTTATTACTTTAATTCCCATTTTTCAACTTTTCTTGCAACTCACATCTCAAATTTATTTTAAATAAATTATTCACTCAATTATCCACCACCAATTTAATTGATTAAAATAATTAAGCTATATTTAATATTTAATTATTATTTAATTGCAATATATGATTTTCAAAATAATTAAAATAATTAAATATTTAATTACTATATAATCCAGCATTAAAATAAATAATTTAATTCACTCAATAAGATAAATCATGACTATAAATGCCCTCATAAATAAAATAAGACAAAACACAAACACAACAGACAAGGACGACAATTACCCAAAATCCGCAACCATACCAAACAAATGAGACAACCTGACATCATGGAACGGGAGGACTTCATCGTCACCTCTGTATCAACATTTATCCGTTGGGTTATTTGGTGCTCGCCCTGTCCTGCCGAAGCAGGTGGAATCGAGACTTATACCTGCAATCCTGCATACAAACGAAGTTGTGTACATGTGCATATATACATAAATATCAAAGCATTAAATCAAGTTACAACATTGTGAGAAGGAATTGCAACATAACAGGGCACTCGCGGACGAGTGATGCTATATTGTCCTTCGTCACACCTATTCTAACAATTAAAGTTTAATCAATGAATTACATTTCTAACTAACAATCATCTCATGGCATATTAAATTAAAACACTGCATCATATCATAATTCAGAAAATCAACTGATATAATCAACCATGTCATATAAGGTAATCATGTCCAAAGTGAAATAACAGCATCAACTAACATCTAACTACCCAAATCAACAATAACGGTATCATCATAGTATCCGACTAACCACATCAAACAATAACAGTATCATCATAGTATCTGAGCATCAAAACAAAACATAACACTACTGAGTCCAACTAGCAACCAGGAGGGTTATTACAAGATGGGCGTGGAGAGGGATTCTTGGTATGTGGATGGTTAGGGAAATCTTCCTAATGACATGGCCCCTATTCCTGAGGAGTGGGTTGTGGAGGATATGAGATGCTTCTTGGGTGTGAATTAATTCTTGTTTTGTTGGGCCCCTTGTGGCTTCTTTCTTCTGACTTTGCAATGTTGTTCTGATTCAATAAAGTTTTTACCCTCTTTTTTAAAAATAAATAAATAAATAAATCCAATTTTAAATACACTTAAAAAATAAATCTAATTTTAAATACACTTGAAAATAAACCTAATTTTAAATGCATTTGGAAATAAATCTAATTTTAAATGCATTTGAAAATAAATCTAATTTTAAATGCATTTGAAAATAAATCTAATTTTAAATGCATTTGAAAATAAATCTAATTTTAAATAAATCTAATTAAAATACACTGTTATTTCACCTAAGAAAATCTGAATGTTTATTTTGACAATAATTGTCCAACTACTCGTTCCTCTATTAACTAGATCAATTTTCACAAGGTATTCCACCTTCTAACTATCAATTATCAATCAACATAAGATAATCTAGTTAATTTACCCAAACCTCTATTAACTAACATTATAACATAATCCCGGATCAATTTTCACAAGGTATTCCACCTTCTAACTATTAATTAGCAATCAACATAAGATAATCTAGCTAATTTACCCAAACCAAACCCCCAATTATCTAGAATGTATAATCAATTCCCTTTAAATTTCATAATATAAATAACTTTTTAACTTCCTAATATATTTATCTATATTACCCAATAAACTTAAAGCCTAAATATTCTTTAAAATTACACTATCCAATTTACATCCTTTCACTCAGGTAGTAAAAACTCTTTCATGTTTCTTATAAGCACAAAAAAAAACAAGTAAATTTCACTTATGAAATTTTAACGAATTTTAAATAATATAATATATATCTAATTAAACTTAGAAACCATATTCTTTATCTAATCTAACAAATTACTTCCACCATAACTAAACTTAATTAAGAAATATCTACATATATATTTCACTATGTATTTTAGTAAAATCAACTTTGTTTTAAACAATATACATATACATATTTATATATATTAATTATATATATAATTATTAATAATTATATTATTTGGATGAGAACAAAACACATCTATCAATAAAATATAGTAGCATCCACAATATATAAATATAACAACATAAAACCATATTTATTTCTAATTAACATTTTATAAAAATCAAAACCAAAAACATATATTGTGGGTTTCGATTATATATATATATATATATAAAATGAAAACCAACAACATATATATGATTAACCATATCCATTATAAAATAACCACTATTTTTATATTTAAATATAATTGTTTCAACTGTTGTAACACGACCATAAAGAAATTTAATAAACTACAAATAATATACAATGCACATATATATACACACATAATTTAAAAAAAACATAAATTAAACAGCCATACAAATACATATTATAAATCAAACATTTTATAGCATATAGACTAGGGTCACAACTGCACTAGGGAAGCTAAATCTTTTCCATTTTAAATTTTCATTGAAAATCTATAGAATAATGTGGATTTTTTAAAGATAAAATTACGACCTGAATTTACAACTAGAGATGGGAATGGAGTGTACAAAAATTCTCCTTGCAATCCAAATTTCTTTCCTTCCAAAATTCACCTAGTTGAAAAACTTCCCTCTCTCTCTCTTTTACCAGAGCAGGGTAAAATAAAAATAATCCCTCTTTTTGCAAAATCCCCCAAATGTTTCATTTTACCCCCCACTCCCAAAATAAATCAAGGAAAAAAAAATTATCATTTTTCGATAGCCAAAGGAGACATTGATTAATTAATTAAGTCACTTATTCCTCTTTGTTACTTAAGCTAAACTTAGGCACATTAATAATTAATTAATTATTAATTATTAAGTGTGCACACTAGGGTTTCATTTAGGGTTTCCCTTTTAGGGTTTCTTGATCTCCTTCATAAGGATTGATCTCTTTTGTAATCATTGATTCTCTTAATGCATTTTTACTGAGAGGTTTACAGAACTTCTTTTTGGTTCTTCATATCTTTTGCATGTGACAGGTATCCATCTTCCATGCAGGTGATCTTGGATTCTAACATGGTATCAGAGCTTTAGACCTGCAGCTGCTTGTTCGTGATCTGAAGATATGACCTCTCTGTGAGTTTCAAGTGCAAGGGTTTCCACATGCATCTTTTCTACAAAATCTGGGGGTAGCCATTTTTTTGAGACACAATGGGCTCAAACGAACGTCGCCATCGCGTTCGCAGCGTCCCAAAACCCTAGAAATGCCTATCAAATCGTCCATTTTGGTGCAGTTGATCCAGGAGGGAAAAAAATTTTGTCTGAGGGGTCGTACGGCCTCCCCAGCAGGTAGATCGGACTCAAAAATCAAAAAAAATCAAAAAACGTGTTTTTTGGGAAGTCGGGCCGACGCCTCCAGTTATAATGCAGATTCGCCGCCCGACAGCCACCGGGCGGCCACCGCAATGCCGCCGCCACCAGACTCGGCCACCCCTACACCACTGATCTATAGCCCGTCTCCACCTTCGGCCCAGCCCCCACGGGCTTTGTTCGCTCCACCCCGGTCACATCTATGACTGGGGGCCATCTGCTCCACCCCCGCGGGCCCTTCTGTGCTAGCCGGGGTCATATGGAGATCTGGGAGCTGAGATCCATCCCCCGGCCGGTCCGAGCCCCCAGCCCCGATCATATGGAGGATCGGGGGTCTGCACCCACAGTCAACCTAGCCGGCTAGGAGAATATTTCGGGCAGTTCAGAGCATATTCCGGCCATGTTGCAGGTTCCTGGCGGCCAAAATTTTTTTTCTGACAGGGGGGGAGGATTTTTGCCTTGACGGCCAGACGGCCGTCAATTTTAAACTCACAAACTACTGATGTCAACATGACATCAGCGTACAACCGGCCTTCATATGCCCCCTCCTAACCCTAGTTTGCCCTAAAAGAGTAGTTTTTTTTTCTTTTGGCCATAACTTAGGCATACGGTATCGAAATCGGGCAAACGAGATATCACCGGAAAGCTGGTTCTGAGCACTTTCATTTGGTACAGTTTATTTTATAGTATTTTTCTTTTTTATTGCATTTATTTCTGTTTGAGGTTAGATGTTGTTTTTGGACTTCCGAGCTCATAACTTTTTGCCACGATGTCCAATTTTCACCTCGTTTGCGACGTTGGAAAGGTATTAAGGAGCTCTATGTTGCTGTCCATGCAGTTTTTATGCATCTATCCTAGGTTGATTGCTTAGTCCAGATTTGGCCCGATGGGTTGTTTGGAGATTACTTGGATATTTTGGTAGTTGGGAGAGTGCACCTTGCATCTTTGCACTTCATTTTCAGTAATACATCATTCAATAATTGCTTGCTGCTTCATATATTCCAAGGTTGTTCCCGTTTGGAGTTTTTGAGTGTTCTATGGCATCGGGTCTGCTGTCACATTATTTTGATTCCGATTTTGGTTTCAGTTGTAGACAGAGATATATTTCCTTGCTTGTCAGATTGCAGTTCCAGTGTTACTCTATAGAGTTCTTCCAGTGCTTCTTTGGAGCATGTCATCACATTGTAGGGGGGTTTTGTCCCACTGGGTTTTTCCTTCTCTACCTCATATTGCATTTGTAAATGGGTACCTGATCAGGCCTAGTTGTCGGGACCCATATTTGCTTTCATGCATCTTATTCTAGTGTTTTAGCTTCTTCCTAAGTTCATCTTAAGGGGGGGTGCTAGAGTAATAAGTTATTATGCTTAATTAGTTACATCATATTGATTAATTAATTAAGTCACTTATTCCTCTTTATTACTTAAGCTAAACTTAGGCACATTAATAATTAATTAATTATTAATTATTAAGTGTGCACACTAGGGTTTCATTTAGGGTTTCCCTTTTAGGGTTTCTTGATCTCCTTCATAAGGATTGATCTCTTTTGTAATCATTGATTCTCTTAATGCATTTTTATTGAGAGGTTTACAGAACTTTTTTTTGGTTCTTCATATCTTTTGCATGTGACAGGTATCCATCTTGCATGTAGGTGATCTTGGATTCTAACAAAATTTACAAATTTTATTTTCAACCCATGCGAGTTACCTTTTTACTTGGAGAGTAATATTTTATGTTCCGAATAATCATAAACCTACCTCCACTAAACTTTTAAATTTAATAATTCTCAATTGTTGTAATTAATTTTCACCCATGTTATAGTATTTTATCAGGTAGAATCAATCATATTGATCATGAACATCATTTTAATTAATTATATATATATATATAAAATACCGTTTCAATTATAATATTCAACAAAATATTTATTTTGAATAAATCCATTATAAAAATTAAATAAACAATATTATTTAATTGCTAATTTAAAATTTTCAAACTAATTTAATATTTAATTAAATTCTTGGTAATCAATTTACTAATTAAATTCCATGCTTAATTAAATGAATTCCAACAATAATAGTGACCATCATTAAATTAAATTAACTAATTAACAATAATGATAACGCATAGAATCAAACAATTAACACATTAAAAATCAACACTAAAATGAATGACATAAAACAAAACGATACCAAACAAAATAGAATACTAATGAACATCATCGTCAAACAATGAAATCACAAAAACACTTACTCAAATGCCTAGAAAGGCCAATACGAAGGGGCACTACATCCCTTCCCAACACTAGCAGACCCAAATTGCGAGCTTACAGGTTCAGGTACAAACACTATAGGGTCAGCTGATACAAGCTCGAGGGTTATTAGTGCAATGTAGACATAGATGCAGTCATAGGCACAGGCTCATGCACAGGCTCTTTCTCAAGTACAGGCATAGTTGGCAGTTGCACAGGCACAAATAGCCTCCTTGGCAGCCAAGAGATATGTAGCCAGACGGACTGCAAAGGAGGCATAGGAATTGGCCAAGAGATTATAGAGATTAGCTGATGGTACCTCTATGGTTGATTATATGAGAGAGATTCTCCGTGTGGGTAGAGAGGCTGAGTATTATAAAGGTCGATACCATGATGCAGTTCCCTTAGAGTAGAAAGTCAATTATGGTCAGTCTTGATTAGGAAGGAATTAGTTTAGAACTATGAGTAGGGGTGTGACACAGCCTCGTTTAGGAGATCTGAGAGATACTAGGACATCTGGTGGGGGAGGCACTGGTCCAGAGATGGCAGCACCATCTGGCCCTCGTAGCACATAGCCTCATGATTGGATTCTCTGAGATATTTTGAGACATGATGTATACTCCAATTTTTTTATTCACAACCATTTTTGATGTTGTATCTCTTTATATTTCAAACATTATTATATACTTGACATTATGATTTTTCAGATTTATATGATATGTGGCGGATTCATCGATCTATATGTGTTCTATATGATTTTATGATGGATGCATTTAATTTCCTATTGTACATGTCATGTGATGATTTATATGATGATGTTATGGATGCAATCTTATAATCATGGTGACATGCTATGATTTTTATGATGTTTTATTTATGATTTTATGTGTGATTATGTTTACAATGTTGATATAAGGATGCATGGTGTCTGTAGTATATACCTGGACTGATAGTTGTCTGATAATGTATATATACGAATGATATGATAATGCAACTATATGTATGATTTTGGATATGTTGTCTCTATGATGTATGACATAATGATGTAAATGGAATATAATGCACTACATTTTTTATATTTTAAATGCAAATATATGGTGTAATGAATGGATGAATGAATGATCAATACTCAATTTATTAATGAGAAAAGATAACATCATTTTTTAATTCTTTAGCAACCTTTGTAACAAAATACTCTACAAATACAAAACTATCATAAATGTAAATCTAATTTTACCATGAAAATATACATATGCAAGCATTGTTATCTGAACAGTCCATTTATCATGCTTTTTATCATCATTGAGCCTTTAAAATGTTGAAAGTGAGTACAAGCATCAATGGTATAATTTAGACCAATGATGACCTGAGGACTACTTTTGTGATTTTTGATATTGCAAGTTAACAAAAGCATCTAGGTATAATTAAACTAAGATGACCTGAGCATTTCTTGTGTAACCAAACCATAATCAATCATTTTCCTATGTGAATTTGGAATGTCATCAGTGGTACTTTGTAGAGCACATCTCAGGACAATTCACACAATAATAATGATTAATTCACAGACAATAGACTAAAATACCATTCTCCTTCCTAGCTTCTCTAGTTCAATACATCATTGAGTTGCTAAAACAAATGATAACAAAAATAAAAGTAAAATATATGAACATTCAAGCTAAAGTGATAAAATCATGATTCAAAAGAATATCATCCATCTAGAGTTTTTTTTTATTTATTTTATTTTAGTTGTTTTGATGTGGATGATTGTTTTTCTGAAATGTTTTGATGTTCGATGTTTGTTCATTGTTGGAATTCAACTAAATCCTGCTCTCTGGGCATATCGAACCAACATGAAAACACCTACATGAGCTACACCTTATGCCTTGGTATATGGATCAGAGGCCATACTACCTAATGAGGTTGAGATACCATCACTCCATGTGTCACTAAAGGAAATTATTTTAGATGAGGATTATAGAATGTCTAGACTTCAAGAGCTAGAATTGTTGGATGAACGTTGTCAAAAAGTTCTGAACCATTTGAAGGAATATCAACAGAGAATGTCTAGAAGCTACAATCATAGGGTAAAACCTAGAGTATTTTAGGTTAGTGACTTGGTCCTAAAGGAAAACCCTCGAAATCAATAGGATAGAGAAAAGAAAGGGAAATTTGAACCTAACTAGCTAGGTCCCTTTGTTGTCATATCATTCTATGGATCTAGAACCTATCAACTATCTACACCTAAAGGGGATTTGTTGGATGAACCTATCAACAGTCTCCATCTCAAAAAATTCTATACCTGAATCATCTAGTGCATGGTTAAAGTTTTGAGAAAACGATCGCCTTGATGAAAACTTGGTAAATAGGTGCCATGGTGACACAAAAATCGTAAAAAATTGAAAAATTCTAAAAAATACAAAAAAATAATTAAAAAAAATTCATCGATTTATCTCTCAAGGGGGCATATATCAATCATCACCTGAAAATCAATGTCTGGGGCATACTGAAAATTATTTTCGTCATTACTAGCAACAAGAACAAAATTTTCTTTGAAGCAATGCCTAAACACATCACTTCAAAGAGGGGCAAAATGTATACACCTAAAAATGGTCTAGATAATCTAATTAAATAAATATGATTTATTTGATTAATTGACTCCTTTAATTAATCTACTATTAAATAAATAGAAATATTTATTTATATAGTTCACATTTAAATCCTTCTATCTTTATCATATTATTCTATTTAAATTAAATAAACAAATTTAATACTTTGCTTTATTTAATTATCTAATTCTTCTATTATTTCATCTAAATTAAATAAACAAAATTTAATACTTTATTTTATTTAATTGTTAAATTATCCTATTTATTCTATCTTAATCACATAATTCTATCTTAATTGAAGAAAAAAATTTAATACTTTTCTTTATTTAATTATCTATTTCTTCCATCTTAATTTAATAAATAGCTTACTATAATTTGTTTTATTTAATTAAATATCTTCTCTTTCTAAGTTGAATAAATCCAAATATTCAAATAAAGGCATATTTCTATAGCTAATTCCTCTATTCACTCATCATATGCACCTACCAAATTAGATATTTGATATATAATTAATTCAACTCAACCTTCATGGACAAATTTGGAGACAAATTGCAAGAAAACTTCTTCATCTTCTTCCAAAGATTCTTCCTATCCTTTGGCTGAATTTTTTTGTGGGGAGGAACAATCTCCATAATCATCTCAAGCTTCTTCATCTTTCTCCATTGAATCCTTCAAATCAAATCTAGACCTTTTCTTTTTTGCCCCTTCACAAATGTGTTGTTGGGAATCTATAAATACAACTTCTTTCTGTAGGAAATGGATCCCAACCTTTGTGCAAACTTACTCTGTAGAAATATCAATTAAGAAATCAAACATTTTAGCAAATAGTAATAGCAATAGAATCATTTTAGAATCATGATCATGGATTCTCATTTAGCTACATCTTAGTTTATTGTAGCTTCTTTTATCATTTTCATGTCATTTTCAATCATAGTATCATCATCATATCATTAAGTAACCATCATATAGGATTAGATTCTTGCATTTAAAAGTACATCTCATTCTCTAGATTGGCAATTTAACAGTCATAGTACTTACCAAATCTAAGAGCCCCGTGATTTAGTAAATCTTTGGAGATAGAGAGCAATATGAGATTTTCAATAGATTTCTTACTTTTATTAAATTAATCGTTGTTTAAATTTATTGATATAATGTCTTATTGATTGTAGCCTCATGATTGGATTCTCTGAGATATTTTGAGATATGATGTATATTTTGATTTTTTGATTCATAGCCATTTTTTATGTTGTATCCCTTTATATTTCAGACATCGTTGTATACTTGACATTATGATTTTGACATTTATATGATATGTGGTGAATTTATCGATCTATATGTGTTATATATCATTTTCTGATGAATGCATTTAATTTCCTATTCCACATGTCATGCGATGATTTATATGATGATATTGTGGATGCAATCTTATGATCATGGTGACATGCTATGATTTTTATGATGTTTAATTTATGATGTTACATGTGATTATGCTTATAATATTGATCTATGGATGTATAGTGTCTGTAGTATATACATGGACTGATAGTTGTATGAAAATGTATATATACGAATGATATGATAATGCAACTATATGTATGATTTTGGATATGTTGTCTCTATGATATATGACATAATGATGTAAATGGAATATAATGCCCTACATTTTTGATATTTCAAATACAAATATATGGTGTAATGAATGGATAAATGAATGAACAATGTGATGATGCTTCTAATGTGTGATGTATGATATGATAATATCAATGAAAATACAACTATGTAGATGTTTTTTTTTTTTTTTTTTTCTTTTGCAATTAGATGATGCAAATATGGTATGATAAATGTAAATATATGATCGAATGTAGGAATGCTATGAATGATATAATAATTCCTTCTAATGTATGTAATGGAATTTATTATGTAACTATATGACAATGATGATGTTTTTGTTAATGTCAAGTATACTCAATTCATTAATGAGAAAATATAACATCATTTTTGAATTCTTCACCAGCCTTTGTAACAAAATACTCTACAAATGTAAAACTATCATAAATGCAAATCTAATTTTACCATGCAAATCTACATATCCAAGCATTGTCATCTTAACAATCTACTTATCATGCTTTTTATCATCATTGAGCCTTTAAAATGTTGAAAGTGAGTACAAGAATCAATGGTATAATTTAGACCAATGATGACCTGAGTACTACTTTCATGATTTTTGATATTGTAAGTTAACACAAGCATCTAGGTATAATTAAAATGAGATGACCTGAGCATTTATTGTGTAAGCAGACAAGGATCAATCATTTTCCTATGTGAATTCGGAATGTCAACAGTGATACTTTGTAGAGCATGTCTTGCGACAATTCACACAATAATAATGATTAACTCATAGATAGTAGACAAATAAAATACCATCCTTCCTAGCTTCTCTAGTTCAATACATCATCAAGTTGCTCCAAAGAAATGATAACAAAAATAAAAGTACAACATTTGAACATTCAAGCTAAAGCGATAAAATCATGATTCAAAATAATTTCATCCATCTAGAGTTGTTTTGATTGATTTGATTTCAATTGTTTTTATGTGGATTATTTTTTTCTTAAATGTTTTGATGTTTGATGTATGTTCAATGTTGGGTTTTACTATGATCATTGTGCTCATTGTGTTGTCATACTATTGTTTTCCTATTTGTTTTAAGCTCAAGTTTATTGCCCCCCAGTGAGTTCAGGATTTTTCCCCCAAGCTAGGGTGAGACACAACCACATTGCTAAGATATATACATGAGGTCCTCCTATCAAATGATAAATGGAATGATGGAAAAATTGATCAACCAATACATGCCTCCAATAGATGGAAATGCTATCTTAAATCACAAGTAATTCCTATTTCCAAGTTTTCACTACATGTTTTTATTGCACCTTTTCAAATTTTATGATTTTTTTGTATTTTTCTCTTTTTTCATTTTTTTTTTGTATTTTTGTGTCACCATAATGCCTTTTTTCTAGGTTTTCATCGAGGTGACCATTTTCTCAAAACTTTAACCATGCACTAGATGATTCAGGTATATAATTTCCTGAGATGGAGACTGTTGATAGGTTCATCGAACAAATCCGCTTTAGGTGTAGAGAGTTGATAGGCTCCAGATCCATAGACTGATATGACAATAAAGGGACCTATCCAGTTAGGTTCAAATTTCCCTTTCTTTTCTCTATCTTATTTATTTTAAGGGTTTTCCTTTAGGATCAAGTCACCAACCTGAAATACTCTAGGTTTTACCTTGAGATTGTAGCTTTTGGACATTCTTTGTTGATATTCCTTCAAATGGTTCATAGCTTGTTGATGGCATTCATCCAATAGTTCCAGCTCTTGAAATCTAGACACTTTATAATCCTCATCTAAAATAATTCCCATTAGTGACACACAGAGTGATGGTTTCTCAACCTCAATAGGTAGTATGGCCTCTGATCCATATACCAAGGCATAAGGTGTAGCTCCTATAGGTGTTTTGATGTTGGTTCACTATGCCCAAAGAGTAGGATTTAATTAAACGTCCCAATCACATCCAACATTGTGTATAGTCTTCTTCATAATTTTCAAAATAGTTTTGTTTGAGGCCTCTGCTCGGCCATTTCCTTGAGGATCGTGTGGTGTTGAAAAATGATGTTGGATATGAAACCTCTCACATAGAACCTTCTAAACATCTTGATTCTTAAAAGGTCTACCTTTTTCCTATGACAATAGACTAAGGGATACCATATCGATAGATGAGGTAATTTAGTATGAAAGAAGAAATCTATTTTCTAGTGATTGTTGTCAAGGGAACAACTTCTATCCATTTTGTTAAGTATTTTGTAGTTGTGATTATAAATTTTTGCTCATTGGATGATGATGGATTAATATTTCCTACTAGGTCTATTCCCCACTAACAAAAAGGCCATGTTGAAGTGAATAGTTGCAATTCTTGTGCTAGTGCATGGATTAGGTTGCCATGGATTTGACATTTTTGGCACTTTTTAATAAACTGAAAAAGACTCCTGCATATTTGGCCAGTAATACCCCAAATGAAGGAGTTTCTTCGCCAGGGTTAGTTTGCTTGAATGAGTTCCACAAATACCTTCATGAACCTCACGTAAAGTTTTCTCAGACTCATTATGTTCTAGACACTGAAGGAGAGTACCATCTAGAACTCAACAATAAAGTATATCAACAATTAAAGTATTACATGCGGTTTGGAAAATGAAGTTGCATTTCTAGTTTTTGGAAAGATCGAGAGGAAGGATATTGTATTTTAGGTAAGTGTAGGTCTTTCCATAAATGGAGGATTCAACATCAACTAAATGGAATATGGTTTGAGATTCATGATTATCATAAGCAGGGTTAGACACTCATTCCACCATAAACTTGTTGTGTATGTTTTGCACACACGCCCCGCCGTAGGCAGGGACCCCCTTTTTTTCGCTCCCGACAGGCTACTTTGCTCCTGTCTTGTTTTGTGTGCCCCATTTCCAAGCCCAAATTGGTCATGTGCCTTCAAACGATCAAATCCCCTACCCAAATTCAACTGCTTGGGGTATTCAAATATGCGGAGAAATAAAGTCCCCTATCCCCTTTCTGCCTTTTGTCTTGCTTTGGCTGTTTCAGAAACATCCGTGGACCCCTGTCTGTCCAGTTTCCACATTTTTGGCTTTG
>VDFB02373365.1:309833466-309934128 GCA_007258455.2 Sequoia sempervirens | reverse complement strand
TCCTTCAAATTTCTATGATAGAGAATCTAGTTGATCTTCATTGTTTGATGGAGTAGAAACAACAATATTTGTATCTTTTGACTGGTCCTTTTTCTTAACCCATTTAGATACCATGTTTATCTTCCTTTCACTATTGGATGAACTAGAAGTTTTTGCTTCCAAAATATGGGGCACAAAAGTGGCTTGAGTTGTTTTAAGTGTGCTACAATATTGAGGATTGTTGTAGTGAACTAAAATAGTGATTTCTTGTCCATTGATAGGAAACATTAAGCACTGATGACAAGTTGAAGGTATTGTTTGCATTTCATGAATCTAGGGATGTCCCAAGAGTATATTATAATTCAGCTCTTTGTCTCATACTTGGAAAACAATATTCTTCACAATTGGTCCTACTTGAATAGGAAACAAAATCAATCCCTTGGAGGATCTCTCTTCTTCATCATAGGATTTTATTGTGATTTTCCTTCTAGCATCAATAGGATTATCAAAATATCCTTGTGCATGGATCAGTTTCAAAGTGTAAATGTTTAAACTATCTCCACCATCTATTAAGACATGTTTTACTCAGTGTTTGTGGATTTAGACTTTGATGTGAAGTGTAGCATTGTGGGGATGAGTAAGTGATATGTCATCTTGTTCAAAAAATGATAGGTAGTGAGGCATGGTTAAGTGTCCCACCATAGCCTAGAATTGACAAACTTCCAAATTATTGGGTATTGTGGTGGCCACAAGAGCTTGTTCCAAAACTTCCTTATGAGATGGTGAGATTTTAAGGAGTTATAATATTGATATTTGGGATGGTATTTTCTACAGTTGATCAACAATGTTATACTAATTGGATGGGGAAGCAGTGTTTTTAGATGGAACTCCTTTCAATATTACTTTGGATTGCCCCCTTGGTGTCACATTGACAGGTTGGGAATCTTGTCTTTCCCTAATTTTTATGAGATTAATTTTATTTTTTGACGGGACCATGTTTGGGTTTAGATTTAGTTGTATGATGTCATTGATTCCAATGTTATTAGTTGGATTATCAGTAGCATCATTCTTCTCAATCGCAGAGATACAGTGAATAGTTGTCATAAATGTAATTTACATTTTTACCTTTATTTTTTGCAAAGGAAGATTCTCCCCTTTCATAATTTGGTAAAGGATTTTTAAATGCACTATGATCATTGTTCGTTTGATGTTCTTCTACGAATACTTTCTTGTTATCAATCAAATCTTGTACTAGATGTTTCAACTGCATACAATCATTCATGTTATGTCCCTTTTTTTATGAAAGTCATAGAAATCTGCATCATCCCACCAAGATGGCTTGACTCTTGGCTCCCAATTTCTTGCTTCAGGTAATGTGATAAGTCCATGTGTAAGAAGTTCTCATTTTTTATTCTAGTGTTTGTCCCCATGGTGTGAATCTTCGTCAATTTGATGGTTTCTTATATGATTGTGATTTAGATTCTCCATTGTTCAGATTGTAATTTTTATTGATGTTTTGGTCATTATTTTGATTGGTCTTCGTAGTTGTTTCCATCAAGTTAAATACCAGTTTTTCATTTTGTGTTTCATTTGCAACATCATTGTTAGCATTATTTCTATTCTTTTTCCAAAACTTTAGTTTATCATTGTTATTGTAGTGATCTGAGGAGTTTGTATTATTTAATCCTTTATTGTAGTGTTCTATTACCCTTCTTTTAACCAAGGATTCTTTGATCTTGAGCCCTATTTCAATTAATTTCTCAAATGTAGGGGGACTTTGTAGTGCAAGCCTATAGCTCATGTCATCAGTTAGGTTGTCAATGAATAGCTCCATCTTTTCCTCTTTAGGTATGGAATGAGGATACCTAGAAAACAACCTTTGCCATTGTTGTAGAAATGAGAAGAATGTTTCACCTTTCTTTTGTTTCATATTGTAAAGGTCCTTTATTGTTATATAATGTTGAATATTATAGGATAATTGTGAGATAAACCTATTGAAAAGTTCCTCAAAAGATCAAATTCTCGATTGTATTTTAGAGAACCATTCCATACATTGACCTCCTAAGCTTCTTGGAAATAACCTTATTAGATAAGTTTCCTCTAGTGAAAATTCTAAACTCATGGTTCTAAATTCCCTCACATGATCAATTGGATCAGTTTTACCATTGTACTTGTCATATTTTGGGAATTCGCAGTGTATAGGAAATGGTATCATGTCCACACTTGGATCTAAAGGATAAGGAAAATGTCTTGTAATGAGTACCTTTTCATGGTTCCTTTTTTCATATCTTGAAGTTGTTGTAAGTTTTGAATTTGATGTGTTAGGAAATTCAATTGATCTATTTTATATGGTTCAGTTTCAGTTCTATAGGTGCTTCTTTTAATCAATTGATATCAAAGTCTTTTGAAAGTTTCGTACCTAGTTCAACTAGCATCAAAATGTATTTTTCCATATCTTGTTCTAAAACTTTTTCCATAAATTTATGGAAGTTAGGATCTTGTTGTGTTGTTTGGATATCCTCTAGGGTTATTTCATTACCATCATTTTGGTGGAACCTATGAAAGGAATTTTCTTCAGCCATGATATTTGGTGTTTCAATTTCTTTTTCTCTAAGTTTCTTCCTCTGTAACCTTGTCAAAATTGGCATACAAGTGTTTTTATTTTCACTAAACTTTGATCTTTTGTTTGGATGAGTGCCAAGGATATTAACTAAGTTGAATCTAGAGTGATAAATTCTATTGATGAGACTAAGTCAAAATATGATTATTTTGCTTTGATTCATGATTGTAGGATGACAAATCTTGATAAAGAAACTTAACTTAATAATCGAGAATTGTGTTTGATAATGAGGTACTTTAAAACTATAAGATCTTGGTTTAATTTGAAAGAGTTTGGCTTGTAAGATCCTATTTTTCCAAGTTTAAGACACTGGTAAAATGTTTTTTTTTTTCTGAATAAGATCTGAGTTTCGATGTCAATAGTCTAATAGGAGTTTAAAATAGCTTTTTGGTTTTTTTATTCTGTGGATGCACTATAACAGACCTCAAATGTTCCAAAAAAAATGTGAATGTGTTGGAAGACAAGGTGTATGTGCTGTCAAACAGGGTAAATGCACTATAAAATAGGGTGTATGTGCTAACAGATTGGGTATATGCATTGACATACTAGGTAAATGCACTGACACACTGGGTAGATGCACTAAAATAGCAGTTGGTTGCACTAGGATACTAGGTAGATTATGGTGACAGACTATGCAAATGCACTGTAAGATAGGATAGATGCACTAAAATAGTGTTTGTATGCACTGTTTAGATGGAAGATGTGCTGAAATAGAGGGTAGATGTGCTAACAAAAAGGGTTGATGCACTAAACTGGAAGTGATCAAAGTTTTGTCCTTTTGTTCTTTTTTTCTCAGTAAAAGGATTGATTCCTGGGTGTAATTTTGTAACTAATGAAAATTTTCAAGGGGTTTTTTTCTTGTAAATCTTGGAGTTTGATTATCTAATTAGATGATACCTTTGAAAATAGCTTCACACACTAAATTTAGATTGTAAACAGTTGTTTCAAATTCTATGTATTAAACATGTAGTGACTGTTCTAGAATCAAGTCTCATTCTTTCAATTTCCATAGGTTTGACACAAATAAAGACAGTTCAAGCACTTTTCTAATTTTCAAGTAGGTCACTTGGAATATCACAACCCACAACTTGCAACTATGTCATCTCACACAGCCCTCTCACCCCCTAAAGGATGCCCATGTTTTTTCCATTCATGAGTCCTAACAAAAGTCAAATCCTCCACTTTTCGTCAGGGTCTCTGATAGTTATATGGTGAGTTTCTTGGGGTTAGATTCTTCCCCCCCCTTACACCGTGATATAAAAAGTGTTTGACAACTGATACAATTGGATTCTACTCTAAACTTATTAGAAAGGGTATATGTTTGGAGCAACAAATGATAAACTCCCTCAAGAGGCCTCCCAATCTTTAGAATAAATATTTTTGGGATGGTTATCTTGCACACTTCCATTGAATTGTGGGTTTCCCCAAATTCACTTTTGATTAGAGTGGGTTGGAAAACCTAGCTTTGGTTGTTCCCACTTAGGTCATTCCCATAGTGTGATCAAGAGTTTTTATGGTGCATATGATCCATAAAAACTCTTGATCACACTAAAACAAAACACATCAGAAGCATGCAAGCATACTATTCAAAAAAAGATGTTAAAAATGGGGTTTTTCGACCCAAGGGTGGGCACCAATTTATGTGTGAGTAAAATTTGCATAAATGAATAATAAACACAATCAATAAGACATTATATCAATAAATTTAAACAACGATTAATCTAATAAAAGCAAGAAATCTATTGAAAGCATCATATTGCTCTCTATCTCCAAAGATTTACTAAATCATGAGGCTCTCATATTTTGTAAGCATTGTGACTATTAAAATACCAATCTAGAGAATGAGATACTTTTAAATCAAATAATTTAATCCTATATGATGATTACTAAATGATATGATGATGATACTATGATTGAAAATGACATGAAACTGATAAAAGAAGCTACAATAAACTAAGATGCAGCTAAATGAGAAGCCATGATCACGATTCTAAAATGATTATTATTTCTATTACTATTTGCTCAAATGATTGATTTCTTAATTGATATTTCTATAGAGTAAGTTTGCACAAAGGTTGGGATCCATTTCCTATGGAAAGAAGTTGTATTTATAGATTCTCGATAGCACATTTGTGAAGGGGCAGCAAAGCAAAGGTCTAGATTTGATTTGAAGGACTTAATGGTGAAAGATGAAGAAGCCTGAGATGATTATGGAGATTTTTCCTCCCCATAAAAACATTCAGCCAAAGGATAGGAAGAATCAATGGAAGAAGATGAAGAAGTTTTCCTGCAATTTGTCTCCAAATTTGTTCGTGAAGGTTGAGTTGAATTAAGTAGATACCAAATATCTAATTTGGTAGGTGCATATGATGAGTGAAAAGAGGAATTAGCTATAGAAATATTCCTTTATTTGAATATTTGGATTTATTCAATTTAGCAAAACAAGATATTTAATTTAATAAAATAAATTATAATACGTTGTTTATTAAATTAAGATGGAAGAAATAGATAATTAAATAAATAAAATTATTAAATTTTTTATTTAATTAAGATAGAATGATGTGATTAAGATAGAATAAATAGGAGAATTCAAAAATTAAATTAAAAAAAAGTATTAAATTTTGTTTATTTAATTTAGATGAAATAATAGAAGAATTAGATAATTAAATAAAGCAAAGTATTAAATTTGTGTATTAAATTTAAATATAATAATATGATAAAGATAGAAGAATTTAAATGTGAACTCTATAAATAAATATTTCTATTTATTTAATAGTAGATGAATTAAAGGAGTCAATTAATCAAATAAATCATATTTAATTAGTTAGATTATCCATACCATTTTTAGGTGTATATAGGTATGCACTCACAAAACACAAAGGTGGCTATGGGGAAAAGACATGCCGCTAGATGGGCTTCCCGCTCAACCATATTAAAGTTATACCTCCTGATAACTATAACAAGGTGCCACAAGGAAAAAATGGCATGAACAAAAAGGAAGGTACCATAGGCATGCAAGTTGCATTATGCAAGGTGGAAAAAGATGAAAAATGTAAAATGTAAAAGGATGTTCAAAGGGGTCTTGTTAAGTTCATGCAAGGTCAGTCACTTAGGGAACATTATGCCTAATGTGTCCAAGAGATGACCAATCAAAGAATAATATATTCACAACTTAGTGGATGCAGTGTGTTGCATCAAGCCACCAAGAGGAATGTAATATGCTAAGATAGATCACACATATGAAGGATATTACACCCAATGTCATCCAAAAACTAACAAATGCATCACATAAATGACAAGGCTACACTAGGAACAAAGAATGCAAATGATTTATGGTAATGTATGCCCCCCACTTTAAAGGAATTGCTACACACCATTCTATGAGCAATTACTTTAAAGCAGCGAAGGAAAGAAAAAGCAAAAATAAAATGAGACATGAGAGCCAACTTGGAAATCCCTATGCCAAGTCATATGTTTTAAAGTTAGGTTGTATCATGTCAAGGAAAATGAAAAAAAAAAAGAAAGGTAGTTTTCCCCAAGAAAAGACCACACCAAACACATAAGGGATCTATGGATTTGGGGTTAGTAGGTTCATTGTTGCGATGTTTTTATTAAAGAGATTGGAACTGTCATCATTCCCCAAAGCACATAGAACTAGAAGAATGACACAAAGAAAGTGAAAACAAAGGAAAGACAAATTCCATTTTGGGTCATCATGGAAGAGACATTGCAGTCTCAATGCTTTGCATCATCCCCAAAAGGAAAACACAAGCGAAAAGAAGGAAAAAAAAAAGGTGAAAGAAAATGAAAAATATTTTGGGTCAACATGAAGGAGATATTTCGATCTCAATTCCTTGCATCATACCCAAAAGGAAAAAACAAAACAAAAAGAGAAAAAGACAAGGACCTTTTGGGTAAACATGGAAGAGACATAGGGTGTCTCAATGCTTTGTGTCATCCCCAAAAGGAAAAAACAAAATAAAAGTGAAAAAGGCAATGCATGAAAAATAGAAGAATATAAGTACAAATAGAAAAAGTTTACAAAGAGAGGGAACATCACACACAGGTATGGGGGAACACAATACACACATGAAAGGAAAATGAAAAGAACAAGTAATGCAAATCTAAGTCAACAATTAACTAAGTTATTGGTTTCTCAATATTAGATAGATAAGCGGAAAAGGAAAATCATAGTTAAGAGACAAAGACAAGTGAATTAAAAGGACAAGGATTACAACTTCTTGCCCCCCACAAAGTGTAAAGGAAAGAATAAGCTAGGGTGGGTGATCAGAAAAGATCATGCAACAGTTAGAATAGGGAGTTCTACAACTATGGCATGATAATGGGATTTGGATGAGTTAAGGTATGATGGGGGAACAATCGGTATGAGTGAAGTGATACTTATCTAGTATGTCCTTCAATGTTTGACATTCTTCGGTTTCATGTCCAAGAATACAATGATATTTGCAAAATGGTATGTTAGACTCTTTAGAGAAATTAACTAACCTATTCATAGGTGGTAAAAGTATAAGACCTTTGTTTAAAATTAGTTGAAGTCTCCTTCCACATTCAAGTGGAGGATGTATAGGAAACTTGAGCTTCTTTAATTTGTAAGGTCATTTTCATTTGCTAGATTCTCCTTGTTCATGAATAGAAGGAGGAAGGGGACCCATGGGGATCCTAATATCCTTGTCATTAGAAGGTTATAATGGTTGTTCATGTGGAAGGAGAATTTTTAAGTCAGGAGGAGCGAGTATGTGCAGGATCATGATGGGCCAAAAAGTGGTGATATGATGGGTATGTGTAGAGTATGTGTCTGACAACTTTTTTTTACCCAAAATTGATGAAAAGAAAAGGGTTTTTAAAGGAGATCTCAAATTTCCACCAATATAAATTATGCTTTATTTCTAATTTAATAAATAATTAAATTATTCATTTTCTATTTCAATTACAACTAAAGCCCTGATTGATAAGCTAATTGAAAAACATCTATAACTTTGAAATGGTGTCACATTTTTTGAATCTGAAACATGTGTCACATTCTATGCTTCACATACTATACGATTAACAAAAAAATGAATTTCATGAAGTTTTGACCAAGTTAAGGTGGTCAGACATGTATACGAGTTTTTTTTTTAAGGTGTAATAAAAATTTCTTAATTAATTATTTATTTGGACAAAAATTACAAAAAAATATGGTTCACATCAAGACATGAGTCCTCTACTTATATCTAAAATATTATAAAAAAATATTATCGTTTTATTATGGTGAGGGTGGTCAAACAAACACCTACTTCTTATTTTTTCCCTAAAATTTAAGTACTACTGCACTGAAATTTCAAATTTTCACCAAATAGATTTTTTGTTTTAAATAAACCTAGTAGTCTAGAAACTACATTCAATTTGCTAAAAATTCTATTCTTACATATTTATGAAATAATATAGATAATTTATTCACTTTTTTTATGTGAAGTTTCCTAACTTTGATTTTTTTGATTTTTTTGCCACTTAAGGGCCTATTTTTTCCATGATGATCTTGCACATACCCGAGCATATCCTGCACATACCCAAACATCAAATATCACTGTACCGTCATCCTGAAGTCTCCTAGGTTGAAAAGGATGTCTATCAGGATGAGAAGGATCTTGATATCCTAGTCCTGTTGTTTTTTCTTTGGTTGGTTTTTGTTCAAGAAGTTGATGAATGTCATGTTCATGTTTTGTGTCACAACCTTGTTTACTTAAGATAGTGAAGCCTTTACCATATGTTGCTTGAAGGTTTATAGGAGTGTTTGTGACTTTATGATCATAAAATTATTTTGAGTGTGGTTTTTTAGAGGAACTAGGTCCACTTGAGGGAGGAACCTTAGGTCCTTGATTGATTTCAGGATGTAAATATGCAAAGTGATCAGGAGGTGCAACAGTAGGAAAATCTTGTGACTTCATGGATGGATAAAAAGTTTCATGTGCTTCTAGATTGTCAAGGTAGTCATTGTAGAACTTGTTCATGCTATCATCATCTTATCCAATGATGTCTACTTCACAAGGAGGACAATCATAAGGAGTTGAAGGAGCATGTGTGAGTTCAAGGTCATTAGGGTCATAGCCAAAGGCATAATTCGACATGTCTACAAGGGATTTTAATGAATTCCAAAACTTATTGAAAGAATATGCCATGATGAAAATAAACTAAAATGTAATAAATGAGAAAAAAATAGATTCTAGAAATGGAAATAGAATGCAAGAAAAAGCTAGAAAAATGTTAGAAATGTTGGGGAAAAAAAGTTTAGAGGGACTGATTCGCCCAGGGTGGCAAATGAGTCCCAGTATGATGTTTTTGTGTGTTTTTTTTTTTAAAAAAGATGATTCTAATGCAATCAAGGATGTAGAATGCAGTTTTTTTTTTTCAATGATATGCAATGCAAAAAGAAAATCTAAACAAAGCTTTCACTGATGCAATATGAAAAGTCCTAGAATGCAAAAACAAAGCAATGCTCTAATTGAATGTTAATGCAAATCTAATATAGGATGAAAAATGCAATTTATTTCAAAAATGAAAAGTGTTCAAAAATTGGGTTCAACAAAATGAACCATAGATTTTTGGGTTCCTATGTACTTTTCTAGCTCTTCTAGGGTTTTTCACCTAAAAGAAGAGCTCGATAGGGCTAAAAATGCTAAGGGTTCATTCAAAGTATGTTATATGTGATGTTCTCTGAGCTAAATGAAGTGAAATAAATGCAAATAAGTGATTTATATGATTGAATTTGAATGCAAAACTAAGATTTTAACTATGTTTGAAAACACGTTGTGATATGCAAACAATGAACTAAATGGTGATATAATGCAAAACAAAAAGAAATGAGATGAAATAGAGTGCACCTAGGCAAGATTTGGTGATTATAGAATGTCATGAATTCTCTTTGGAATTACTAAGAATTCACAACAGGACTCATTCACAGAAGGTGGCAAATTAGTCTTGCTTCTGGTGAAAATGTGTCAGAAACAGGTTTCTGACTGCCGAGATCTAAATTCTGAAAAAATTCATATTTTCAATCCTAAGGTGCAACTCATTCGCCATCAGTGGCGAATTATTCCTCTCCCAAAATTCTAAGAAATCAAGAAACAAATCTGCAACACCAGATCTAGAAATCTCTAATTGTCAGGTTGTCGAAGTCAATTCTACAAAAAACGAAAAGAAAACCTTCTCCAAGCTTGAAATGTGAATGATTTAACTTGAAGCACATATTTGACTTGTTGACCAATCTTCAACACCTAAATTCTTGTTAAATCTACACAAAAAGGTTTGAAAACACACATGCAAGAGGGGAAAAATGGTTGAGGGTTAGTAAATAAGGGTTTTCCTTAGTCAAACCCCACTTTTGGTAATCAAACCCTTAATGAAATAATGAAATACAAGAGAATGATAAAATAATAACATGCAATTGCTATCATCTTACCAAACCCTTGATGATGCAAATCTGAACTAATGTCAATGGATGCTCCAAAGTGCTTGAATAATGCTTGAATTGATGTTGCAAGATGTTTGAATGCTTGAGTGAATAGGTGGATGAATGAACTTGATGAATGGGGGTTGAAATGATGTGAAAATCACTTATTTATATAGTATTATTCCTTAGTTACCCATTCATACCTCATCATACTCTGACATTAAGTGTTATTGAATTAAAACCCGAAAGGAAATTTTAAAAAAATTGAATTTGGAGCCAAGGGAAACTCATTTGCCACTCATGGAAAATGGGTCCCACCTAGGACTTGAAAATGGGTGTTAGGAATTATGTTGTATTTAATGTTGTTTGTTGGGTTAACATTCAAAAATACACTTAATTAAAGCATATGAGGGCATAAAGGGACCAAATGAAGGGATAAATAGTGAAGTTATGCCTAGACAAGTGTGAAAGCTTGTTACAAGAATTTACAACACTTCAAAATAGGACTTGGTTAGTGATGAAAAGGTGATTTTTAGGTGAATTGTAATGAATAGAGTCTAGAAGAGTGTAGAAATGTCTTGCAAAAATTCACAACACCTTCACAAGATTTCATTATTTGAATTTTAGTACGTAAATATGCATGTTCAAGCCATGTTACATCATAAAATCAAAGAAAAATAGATCAAACACCATGAAACAAGACCTAAAAGGCCATGAAAATGACAAGGGGTCATTTTTCTATGGCATAGGTTATATACATATATATATATATATATATATATATATATATATACATGTTAGTATTTAAATTTATATATACATATATACATATATATATATATATATGTATATATATATGTATATATATGTTTAGCATATTATATATGTTATTTGAAATCGACTAACTCTTATTTAATTGAAGATGTTATATTAAAGGTTTTTATAGATGATAGAGACTATGTGAATAGAGGTCAATAATAGTCAATATTCACTATGTCAAATAAAGCCGATTTAATAGCTTATGACTGCTAAGTGTAAACAAATTATCATTTTGGATGACACGAAATATAATTCATTGCATTACATTTGATATTATTGTCTATAATTTTGTTGACTTGGTCAACAACTGCTCAAGTCAATTCATCCACCAAATGGATCGATGAAAACTTGTTTTCATAAAATGGAAGTTGACTAAGTTTAACCATGCCAAATATGAAGGAAATGGAGTTAGAAATTGCCCCACCTTTGAGTTTGAATTTTTGTATATTTCCTCTCATTGTGACAATTTGAATAAATCATTTTCTATTTGAATAAGTCTTTTGATTGTTGTCACTAAGAATTCAACCTATAGGTGATTATGCTAAATATTAGCTTGTAAAGTCACCACCTTTTTTATATGTTTTATGTGTTGCTTTGCATGAATCTAGCTTTCCAATAACATGCCTAAAATTTAGGCTTTGAGGTTGCTGGTTGCTCTATAAATAGTTGAACCACCCTATTTGAGTGAGATGCACTCTTCCATAAGATATTAAATCTTATGTAACTCATAATTTTATATATTTCCAGCCATACTTTGCTTTGTATTGAGAAAGAGAAAGGAACAAAGTTCATATAGTTGAGAGGAGATTATATTTTGAGTGGAGTAAGCTATCAACTTGTGAGGTAAAGTTTATAGTGATATACTTGAGGAGCTAATTACCAACTTGTTGTTGTGGAAAAGGCTGCATTGCTGCCATTTGATTTAGATAAGTGATAATAGGCATGGGGATCTCTTCTTCTTTGTTATTTTTCTTTTGAATGATGTGTCTTACATGCATGGTTGAGATATCTTTTCAGGTAGTGCATTAGAGAATTTAGATTGTTTGAAAATAACGTTGAAGCTATTATGCTATTTTCATATTGTGTTTTTAAGTACTCCATAGTAGGAGATGGGTGTTTATCATAAGTATTTTCTACTAGGTATGATTAAACATGGAAAGCACATATGGTGCATTAAGCTAAGTTATTGATTTAACTAGGAAAGCTTTTGTTTGCTCCTAGGATAGATAATCTAGTATGGGAGGGAGTTTAAAGTGATTACAATTAAGTAGGGTTTTGCAAGTATATAGGTTATCTTTGGAATGATGGACTATCCATAGAAGGAAATACCTAGCTTGTGTACTTACTACTAAGCATGTTTATTCCAAGTAGATTATTATGGTTGTAGGTTATTTGGGATGATGGACTATCCATTGAAGGAAATACCTATGCATAGATTAAGATAGCCTTAATCCAAATTGGCCTTGAGTAGTGTATGTGATAGATGACTTGATTCAAAGTATTGAATGAGAACACTTTAGCTAAAGTAGCTCTAGTTTGTGTGACTATTGAGACTACATTGTTAGTTCACCATGATCCAGTATTACATGCTAGATAAATATTATGGATTACAAGTTATAGTTATGTAGGAAACAACACTATGCTCAGTTGGTTGTCATTATTAGTTACTCTACCAATATCTTTATTGAAGGGAAGGGCTATATATTGAATGATAGATGTGTTGGGGACCGCATTAAGAGTTTTTGGTTGGTAGAAAAGTGTCTGAGTGATGATTCTCCTCCATAGTAGGTGAAAGAAGAACCAAGATTTGAAAGGAAAGATCATGGACTGTCTTACAACTATTTGTTCTAAAGCTCTTTGAGCTATGTATGTAAATGTATGCTTTTTTATATTGATGTATTTTATAAAATGAAAAGAAATTAATTTTGTATTATGTTATGCATCTTGGTTGAAAGTTATAATAAAGAATGATTTTTTTATTAAAATGGTTTTTTACTTATTTTATTTACAAGGTGTAAATTTATAAATTTCTACTTCAATAAGGGTAAGTATGTTACATATGATGTGAAGGGTACAATATTCTATTTATTCCCAAGGCCCTTTTTGGACTAGTACTCGAGATAGTAAAAGTATCAAATGCATCAAATAAAGGTGGGTATAGGTAGTGAGCAAGTACTAGTCTTGGAATACATGAGTTGCAACCCATGCATATAGTTTTCAATGTTATTATGGTATGTTTTTTAGTGGCAATAAATTATGAGTCTTGGAGAGGGAGTCTAATTTTTATAAAGAACTAGGTTTTATTATTTTCTTCACTAATTTCCCATCCAAAATAACCCTCTTTCCTAACCAACACAACAATTTGATTATATAAATAATTTTAGTAGCCTATGACTACCATTATCACCAAAGAACATTATCTTGATTCATTTAATACAAATTATGTGGAAACTAATGTATGTTTTATAGTGTTATCATACAATAAAACTCAACTTATTTCCTCCTTAATTTTCCATATTCGTTATATTCCTCTAAACCCTAGAGGAAAAATTGTATTGCATTCAAATTTCATGGAAACTACTACTAAATTTTTTAGTGGATAATATTCTCCAATTGGCTAATACATAAAATTTGGGGATCCAAATTTGGCTAATAGTTCAAGTTGTAACATGAATTGAATCACTAGATTTTTACGCAATTTTATTTTAATCTTATTTAAATCACCAAAGAATTTATTTTATTAAACTTTTTAAGCCACAATTTTCGATACATGATTAAATTAGATTCGCCTAAATTTTATAAGTTATAGTAGAAATATAAATTAATTAGTCAATAGTATATCATAATTATTAGTTTCTTTAGGGCCATATTTCTAATATTTAGTAGCCACCATTGACTTAAAATGTAATCTAACAAACCTCGTATTCCACAAGGTAAAATGTACCCACGATGTAATGCTCATGAGGCCCAAAATTTCTTTTGGATCATTGATCTCAATGGGTTGTTAGTTTATATTTTAAATCAATGATGGAAACTAAATATTATAGAGTCTACCGCTTAAACCCATTGATCACTTTCACTCTCGAGCCCCTACTTTTCCATAAGAATTATTATTTTTTCAATGGAATGATTTTCCATTACAATTAATGAATTTTTCTATTATTTTTCAAGATTCCCCAAAATTTTCTATAAAATTTTAGTGATATAAAAAATCATCAATAAAATTAATATTTTTTTCGAAAAAAAGGAAATATTCACCAATAGAAATTAATATTTTTTTCTAATAAAATGAGAGATTCATCAAGATTTTATATGTTTTATTAAAGGAGGGTTTCTTAAATTTATCACTGACTACAAGATCTTAACCATTCTAGTATACTCTTTGCTAAATAAAATGGTAATGAGATAAGGAATAAAAGGGAAAATGGAAACTATTGTAGCAAACCCATTTTTTTTAAGTAGTGAAATCCCCTCACTAAATAACTCTAAAATCTAAATAGCAAGGAATAAGGAAGAATATCTATAAGTAAGGCATCCAGGATCTTTGTTGAATAGATTCCTAATAGTGTAAAGCATGGCCTATGATTAGTTTTTATATTTATTTTTTCCTTTAATGAATTACATAGTAGAGAAAAATGGAATGAAACTTGTAGATGGTGTTGAAACTCTGCCTTGGTGCTTGGAGCGACCCCAGTCTGTCCAATAAGTGTTTCATTCTCCTCTTCCATGCCTCCTCAAAAAATGCCTTGTTTTACTATGACAATTCCAGTTTAGTTTTCCTTCTCTTTTGGGCCATTTACTTCTCCCATATTGGATTATATATTCTCCTGGGGATGCATACAGGGTGATTTAATTAAAGAGGCATGGCCTTCCTTGAATTTCCTACTGAAAATAGCTGACCAAGCCATTCATTCTTGATCAAACCTCTTGATCAAGTTGTAGTAGCTTACACCCTTCTCCACATTTTCCCCTTTTCTCTTTTTCTTATTCAAGGGTTGATGAGCATAAAGTGATTGGTTTCATTCTTTCTTGATAAAATTATTTGTATTGTATCCTCACATACATATGCATTATATATATCTTAATGAATGTATTATTATTATTCAATATATAAGGATGACTACAATGAAATCAAGTTATTATTTGTTCATCCTAAAACATAATCTCAAATGAATCAACAAATACAAATGAATAGTTGTGTATGTTCTTAGGATTAGATGCAAGGATTAAGACAAGTCTCTACAAATTCAATAAATATTTTTTACACAATTATTTAAACATTGCAATGTATATTCTATACCAATTTATGTGGACCTATGTTTGGAAAATGTCAAAGGAAGAGTATCAATACAAAATTTTGCATTGTGATCTACCTGTCACTCTTTCCCCCAATAGAACCATAGAATGTGCCTCATTTTGCACCCCACATTAAAAAAATCATACTCCATGCACAATTCCTCAAACCAATATTAGCTTGGGTTAGTCAAAAATATAATCAATATATTGAATTTGATAAATGGTACAATTGCATAGACATATTCATCAATAGTTCATAACAACCATGCATTTACACACATCAATCTAATAACATATTACATCAGTCTAATAAAATATGATGAAAGAGATCAATAAGGAAAGGCCTGAGAAGAATGCTAGAGTCCTTTACTCCACCAAGATGACAGATGTTGGAGAGATTATTGTTGAGTGTGTCATTCCTATGGTAGATAAGGATTGATCTAGGATGTGGTTGAGTGATTATAAACTAGGTAATATAAACTTGGGAAGGCCTACAAAAAATCAACAAATGAACTTAACTGATATTGTAGCATCCTCCACCAAGTCAAGAATGGTGAAGGATAAACAAAGGAAAGAGGAGCTCAAGGCTTAATTGGATCAATTTCATAGGTTCTTATAGGACCTATCCTCTCCTGTTTCTATACAATCTGCTACTCCACAAACACCCATTTTGTTAAGCAAGAAAGAAGATGATGATCTTATTGAGATGAGAAGCAAGGTGAAGATGTTAGATAGATGGATCGATAGGCTGAACCAAGAGGTGGAGGAATTAATTGTTGAAGCTCACAAGGTTCATAAAGAAGCATTGGAATCATCCAATAATGTGACTGTATATGCTGGGGACCTTTGGACGCAAGAAGAAGAATATAGAGAGCATGTGAGAAAGTTGATAGAAATTAATAAATAGCCTCAACAAACACTCTTGGAACAATCTATAATTGAAGAAGGTAATGAAGATTTCATTGAAAAGACTATAAATATTATTAGATTTAGGACTTCATTTATTTTTTCCCATAGAAATGAGGTACAACAAGCTGGCAAGGATTTGATAGATCAAATTGTGGAGTTGGAAGCAATCATTGCTATAATGGTGAAAGAGGATGTCCCTATCAAGGATGGTTTCCCTCTTGATGAGTTAAGAAACAAATGGGACAATATATTTTGAGAGGAAATGTAGAAGGGAGATGATGGTGATGACTTATTAATTGATAGGTTCATGGACATTAAGGAGGTAGTGAAGAATGCCCGAAAAGAGCTTTTCAAATTGGATGATATGTAAAAGTTCACCTCTGTTGAGTTAAAGAGAATAAAGTTTGAGGATAGTTGCATAGATGGGACAAATATGTACATGCTTAAACAATTATTAGCTATGATGAGTACTTCCTTGAAAAAAAGATAGGGGAGTAAGTGTATGGAATATTCTTTTTTGAATAAAGCATTAGATGGTACGACCAGTTGGGCAACCCTCCCCTATTTTCTAGGATCATAACAAAATTCTAACTTAAGATATCCCAGTAGTTCAACCTTCTCCTTGTGCATCATATTTTGATATAGAGTTATCAACCAATTAACTAAAGATCATGATGGGTAGTCATCTCATGCAGCTCCAGTTGTTTCCTAAATTGGTGGATCCCAATTCCTGATTGGAGGAATTAGTGTTAGGAATATTCTATATATAGTTTTTCTCTCCATGTTGTAAAGGTCAGCTAATTGAAGAGGGGTTGTATACCTAAGGAGAGTTAGGATAATTTTCACAATTTCAAAAACCTTTATAGTTTTCATACAAGATACTTAAACTTCTTTACAATTTTTAATACAATTTGATGTTATTTTCAAGTTTTTGTTTTAATGGTGACGTCAATGAACAATGGTCATTCGTATGCAATGAATGGTGTGCATAAATGTCTCTCATTTGAATAAATTCAATAAAATATTTTGAATATGAGGCTATCTTCATTAGGTTATTTGTGAATGAGGTTTGTTGTGTTTATTGATCTATGAATTTTAAAGATGAGTTGATGGTGTGTTCCTCTTGATTTTAAAGTTTATAAATGGTGAATGATTGTATGTCTTGAATTTTCACTCTAAATGAATGCAATGGTATGGATTGTTTTGTGGATTGTATCATTTTATGGTTTAGTTGTTTGGAAATAATGCTCATTATGATGTTTGTATTTCTAAATTTAAGGAAATCTACATTTATATTTTGTTGTCCAGATCTTTGTCCTATATTTTTTCATATTTATTTTACACCTCCAAACATTAGATTAATTTGTATGATGCAATTTGTGTCATTTTACCAATAGATCCCTTGAACATTATAGTTGCATAGGTCACTAAACAGCATCAGCATAGTTGAGAACCAACTACCAATACCTAGGAAGATAGGTAGCTTTAGGTTGTTTATCTTTCTTAGGAGAAATAGAGTAGAGATATTCTATTTAACATTGTTTTGTTACATTGACCATCAATAGAACTAGAGCTAGAAGGAGGGCTGGGGGAACAAACTGGATTGAATTAGGTCCATTTCACTAGAAAGGTTTGAAAGAGTTCTTAGATCTGCTAAGAATCTAGAACCATTAATCAAACTCCAAACCCCTATTAGACCCAAAGCCCATAGGGTTTTTATCACACCACTTACCCCACCTAGATTTCCACCAATACCACAATTGGAAAAACCAAATCCACCACCACCACCTATGGCATTATTTTCCAATAGCCCTTCTCCATTTGGAGTCATTGCTAGTGGAATCCATGAAATGCCCAAGAATCCTAAGAAATTATGCCCCAGCTATGCTCATGGAGAGTCATGAAGTGTTGAAGAGCACATATAGGCATTCAAAGACGCCTGTACTCAAGGTCAGATTGCTCACCATGACATTGCATGTAGACTATTTCCCTACTCATTAGGAGACATGGCCGACAATTAGTATTTGAATCTACCCACTAGATCCATCCTGAGCTATACAAACCTAGAAGATGCATTCATTAACTAATTCTTGGTCTATGTAGATCCTGTAATATTATATCACCAATTTTCCACTATCAAGAAAAAGCCACATGAATCGTTACCCCTATTTAATACCAACTTTTAGAGGATGTATAGGAGATTACAAGATCCATACCTAGTGGCTGAAAACGTTGCTATCCAAGCTTACCTGAAATCCATATATCCCCTAATTGGCCTATTTTTGCAAAGAACATACAATGAAAATGACATTAATTCTCTTTCAAAATTTTACCATCTTTCTATTAAATCAAAGTAGTAGATTAGTTCACAATCAAGAGGTCTAGGAGGGATTTTCCCTCCTCTAGGATACTCCCAGGTGTCTAATCCTAACCCATTGTTTAATACAGTCTCAAGAATTTCTCATTCTGCATATGGACCTTTAGTTGAGTTACAATCTCCATCTCAACAATTATTCATTAATGGCCCAACTCCTAATCCCTCACAAGTTCATAATTCCCATAATCAAGTTGGAGGATCTAATCCCATGACACATACATCAATTGTAACCAGTATAGAAATTGAACGTACTACTCACCTAAAAATGGAGTTAGAGACCCTAAAGAAAACATTATCTTAGGTGACCAATGAGATGACACAACTCAAATACAACCCCCCTCAAAATCAAAACCAAAATAAGAATTACCAAAAATAGGGAGGGTATTTCAATCAAGGTAATTATTCCAACCAGAATTCCAATCAAAACCAAAGGAATTTCTAGAACCAAAATTCTCCCAATCAAAATTAGAAGAAACAAAATAGGGGATACAACTAGAGATCCAATAACAATAGACAATGGAACACTGGACCAAACAATGGAGGAGTTCCTCATAACTAGTAGGCTGGTGAAGATAAACCACACACTACAAATGTTGTAGATCTTAATTTCATGACAAACTGGTGTAGGCTGCATGACACTGCAACATATTCTGAGGTTAACTATCCAGAGATGGAGAAGATGGTTAAGATTGCACAAGGTGATGCCCCATTGTAAGGTACTTCCAACAAGAATGGTGGATCCATAGATACAGCCATGGCTTATGAACTTTTTGAAGAAGAACCTCCTTTCCCCAGACAAGAGGAAAATGAGCCAGAGGATGATGTATATGATTCTCAAGCCTTCCAATCCAAAGGGGATCATTTTCTAAGAAATCATAATAAAGGCCCATTAATCGCATATGCTCCTCCAAACACCATTGTTCCACCCAATCAGAATGTTGAAAATACCCATCTCCACCGAAAGGCCTGCCTGAATTTCAAAATAAAGGTAACTCATCTTTTGTTCCTAAGTACCAAATGAAAAATGACATAGAATTTGATTTTATTTCAGAAAATCAAAAACAAAAGACTATGTTGTCATTATTTGACATTCTAAAGTGGTATCCTACTTAATTTGACATTGTTTTGAGAGCTTTAGAAGAGGTAGACAGATCAAAGGGGAAGAATAAGGTGACTCCAACTACTGATATGAATGTGGTCCTATACAAAGGAAAGATAGGGACCCCACCATTCCTTCTAAGCCTGAGAATCTTTAGAAAGAATTTGCATAATTGCCTCTTGGATTCTGGAGCCTCAAGTAATGTCATGCCCTTTTCCATCTATAAAATGTTATATTTAAATCCATTTTAGACTCACAACAAGGTAATATAGTTAGAAAAATCTAAGGTTAATGTGGCAAGGGAATTAAAGAATATTCATGTCCAGGTTGGATTAGACCCACAAATCTAGACTTATATGGATATCTAGGTAGTTGATATAGCAGACACATATGGCATGATTTTAAGCTGGGATTTGATGAAAAGTATTGGGGGTTACCTATCTTTTGAATTTTTTCATATGTCGCTACCATGGAAAGGGGTAGCAACACAAATTAGGATTGAAAGTGAGCCCCATCTCAAACATATGATCACTAAGTATGACTACCCCAATGAGGTAGCTTACTTTGAAAATAAGATAGGAGTGTATAGGTAAGAGAAAATAATGACCTTTTCAATGCTAAATCTTGATAACCTACAACCTTTAAAGCATAGTGATCCCATGTCTACTATCAATGGGTAGGTTTTAATTAGAAAATTACAATAGGATAGGCTGGTTTTGGGAGAAGAGATTGATCTTTGGAGTCTGCTACTCCCTAACTGGTGCATAATAATTACCAAAGTCATTATGAATTGACATGTCAACCTTGTGTAGACATCCTAAACCATGTCTATCAGTAAATAGAAAATTGTTAATGCCAACCTGAAAAACCCTTGAATCAATTTTCTTTTGAGGCTAGAGATGCCACTATCTTGACAAGGACAAATAATACACATGAGGAAGTCCTTCCCCAAATTGGATAGACTTAGGCTTAATGTTTTTCCTTGAGAAATGAGATTGTAGAATCTCAAGAACTATCTGATACACCAACCCCTACCAATCTTCCAATTCCAAGGGGGTTGTTCAAACCAATAACCAACTGTAAAACCACCAATCAGGATCAGATTCAAGAAGGTGTCTGCACAAGTTTTAAATCTGAGTGAAACCTCTGAAGATCATCATTCACACCATTCCCCACATCTAGAATCCCTAAATCAGTCTGATGCACCACCTATTTCTTGTGAACAATTACCCCTAGCTCATCCTAGGAAAGAAATACCCGCCCTAGATCAATTATGGGTCCTCAAATTTGATGCTTCTAAGTCTAAATTAGGGAGTGGGGTGGGAGTTTAACTAACAAACCCGAAAGGGAAAACATACTTTACTTCTTACAAGTTGTACTTCAATTGTACCAATAATGTGGCAAAGTATGAAGCGTTGACCAGAGGACTGATGTTTGCTCATCAGAAAAAGGTTACATCTCTTATAGTCATGGGAGGTTCTAAGGTCATTTTCAAGCAAGTTCATAGTCAATAAACATGCCACAACAAGAGGTTGGATGCATACCAAACATGAATATGAAATCTAATAGAGGACTTTGATGCCTTTGGGTTCAAATTGATTCCCAGAGATGACAACCAGATCATAGATGCATTTGGTGTTGCTCCTAGTACCTTGGAACCCATGCAAAACTCTAAATTAAAAATATTCTTAGTAGAGTTAATCTCAATCCCAGCCATTCCAAATAACATTTGAAATTTTTAGGTTTTTTATGATGACCAGCATATACTTGCCTTATTGGCAAGTTCAAACATCTTTGAAGGAAAAATTATTGATGAATCAGATAGAGATGGGAGAGAGTATGATCCAAAAAAATGTGACACAAAAGGGATAATGAACCTAAAGACAAACAACATTCCTAAAGGAATGGTAGTGTTAGAGAGGATCTTCGATTTTGATCCTTGAGCCCGTGAAAACCTGCCTATTGATACTGATGGAGGGAAGTACGAGTTACTTAACTTAGTGGATTCAGGTTTTGAGAAGAATGTGTTCATTGGAAAAACTTGCCTGAAACACATTTGAGAGAAAATCCTGGCAGCATTAAAAGCAGATATAACAACAATTGCTTGGGGATACGAAGACTTGAAAACTTTTGATACATCAATAATGACACATACTATCCCCTTGAAGCATGAAGCAAATTCTTTCCACCAAAATAAGCGTCCAATGAATGCCTTGATCGAGCCATTGATTCAAAAGGAAGTGCAGAAGTTTCTCTCAGCAAGGATAATCTTTCCAATAAGACATTCAAGTTGGGTCACCAACCTAGTCCCTATCCATAAAAAGAGTGGAGAAATCAGGTTATGTGTTGACTTTAGAAACCTTAACAAGGCATCAGAGAAACATAATTATCCTCTTCCTTCCTTGGATGAAGTTTTGCAAATAGTAAATGGTTCGCAAAGGTCATGATCAACTATGACAATAGGATGAAGACTGCCTTCACTACCAAGTGGGGAACATTTTCTTATCAGATGATGCTAGTTGGTCTCATCAACACTAGAGCCACCTTTTAGTGAGAAATGGATGTGGCATTCAAGGATCTATTCAGTAAGTGTATTAATGTATATATGGATGATTTGACTATGTTTTCAAAGAATAGAGAAAACCATGCTTTAGCACTATCAAAGGCCCCACAAAAGTGCATAAGTTATGGAGTCTCCCTCAATCCGAAAAAGTGTGTGTTTGGAGTTTCAAAAGGAAAATTACTAGGTGACATAATATCAAAGAAAGGGATTTCAATTGACCCAGACAAAGTGGAATCCATTCTAAAACTGACCATTCCTGATTGCAAAAAGGAGATGAGGTCCTTTTTCGGGAAGATAAACTTTGTGTGGAAATTCATAACTGAGTTTGTAGAGATCATCAAAGCCCTCAAAAAAATGATGAAGAAGGATGCTAAGATCAAGTGAAGCAATGAGGCTAAATCTTCATTCTCACATATTAAACAATCTATTTTAGAGGCACTAGTTTTAACTAGCCTTGATTATCTGAAGCCTTTTAATATATATTCTTTTGCATCAAATCATTCTTCTGTTGTTGTTTTGATATAGCAAAAAGGTGAAGGGGATGAAAGGACAATTTCTTTCATGAGTTCTCCATTCGAGAATGTTGAATTCCAATATCCAGCTTTGGAGAAACAAGCTTTTGTGTTGGTGAGAGTTGTCAAGAAGTTCAAACACTATATCCTCCATAGTCAAATCACTGCCATAGTTCCTAACCCTACTGTAAAGTCCCTTCTTATGTAGAGTGAACTGGGGGAGAGATGAGGAAAGTGGGTGGAAATCTTAAAAGAGTTTGACCTTGAAATCCACCCAATGAAGCTTGTTAGAGGACAAGACTTATCCAAGGCAATGGAAGATGTTGATACTAAGATTACTTGTCAGTAGTATATGATACAATCATTTACAAATGATCCTTGGTACACTGATTTCATCTTTTTGTTGCTAAATAACAAATTCCCTAATCAGGGAAAACTTTAGTGGCAAATTTTCACCAATTGGTGAATAATTGAAATTGGGATGTCCAAAAATGGAAAATAGTACAAGCTAAAAAGGATGTTGAATCGCCAAGTTTTTACAAAAAAATAATTTTGTCCCAATTAATTCACCTATTTAAATAATGCGTCATGGGAACTAATTCACCAGTAGTTTATATTGTAATTACAAATATTAATTACATTCGCCAATAATATTATATTCCTACCATTAATTTTGGGGAAATATCACCACTAATAATAAATTACCATTTAGTTTTGGAGCTTTTATTTATTTCCATCAATTAGCTTTTTAATCAGATGGTTGCAAGTTGATTTCGTAACGTAATACACATGTTCCTTTTAAAAGGCTTGTTGAGGCCTAGATTTTTTTTTGGGCCACATGATTAAATCTAATTGTGTGGCCCAAAGCAAATTTTGGGCCTCAACAAGACTTTTAAAAGGAAGATACATATTAGGTCACTAAATCAACCTACAAGTATCTGATTAGAAAGCTAATCGATGGCAATAAATAAAAGCCCCAAAATTAATATTTTTAGTGATTATTCACTAGGATTCACCACTATGATTATTATTTTTACCAATTATTCATTAAGATTTTCCAGGAAAATTAATATTTTTTTCAAATAAAAGGAAAGATTTGCTAGGATTTTACACCTTTGTCGGGGGGGTTCTTAAAGTTATCCCTGGCCCTGATGGGATGAACGCCACTTAGAGGAGAGCACTCGGGCTGAAGAATTACCACTACATGCTTAAAGGGGGAGCTTTATACCAAAGAAACTTTGAGGGTGTCTTTCTATGCTGCCTTGATCAGCAGCAAGCGAAACAAGCCATAATAGAATTTCATGGCAGACATGGCACTAAACATGGTTTTGTTGATTCCATGGCTCACCAAATTGTTAAAACAGGTTACTGTTGGCCCATGTGTTATGTGATTCTCACCAACATGTGAGGACATGCCATCCATGTCAGACTTCCACATCTAGGGAACACAATCCAGCAATGCCCCTACAACCGGTATATGAGGTAAGACCATTTTCCCATGGGCATTAGACTTTTTAGGTGTGATTAACCCCAATTATTTCGTAGGTCACAAATTTATTGTGACAGAAACTGATTACTGTACACACTGGACTAAAGCTCAACCTTGTAAGAACAACACCACTGATGTTGTCATCAAATTCCTTAATGAATGCATCATTACCAAGTTTGGAATACTATTTTCCCTAGTATGTGATAATGGTCGTACTTTCTCTTCTATAGAATTTATTCAATGGTCATACAAGCATAAAATTGTGTAAAAGTATTCATCTAATTACTACCCATGAGGAAATGGAGTATTTGAATCTATGAATAAAAATTTGTTGGAAGTAATTAAGAATCGGTTAGAAAGTAATCCTATGGATTGGCATACTCAACTCAGATTCACCTTATGGGAAAAGAGAACTCGACTCAAGGCCAGCTTATGAAACTCACCATTCAAGTTAGTATAAGGCCAAGACTTGGTCTTTCCTAGCTATTTACAAATACCCGTTCTTAGGTTTATGCAAGAATTCTACTCAAATGATGATAGGATAGAGGTTATGCTAACTAGTTTATTGAATCTAGAAGAACAAAGAGATGCTGCTTTACAACGCTTTTCTAAACATCAAGTTGTTTTCAAATGTTGATTTGATAAAAGAGTGAAAATCAAAGCTTTTAGAATATCTGACCTTGTACTATTATGGGATAAAGCCAAAGAAAAGAAAGGGGACCATCAAAATTTTGAAAAACTTTGGTTGGGTCCTTATCAAATTTTTGAGATCCTCGGCAAAAATTCCTCTCAATTGAGTACTTTAATGGGAGAGCCTATTCCATTTCCTGTCAATGAGTAGTTTGGCAAACACCATTTTGGCCCATGAGGGTCTAATGTTCTGATTGGTTGTACATATGTAACTAGCTAGCTCATTTGCTTGTTTTTTTGTTTTGGTTTATTCTTTTGTTTGTTTTCTTTGTTTTGTTCTTGTGGTTTGTGTTTTTGTTTATGTGTCTTAGGGTGATCTTCGTTGTTCTTGGTTTAGGTATCTTTAGGAATGTGTTCAGAAAATTTTCATTTCAAGACTGTCTTGTGTCCCTTTTAAGCAATAGCCTAAAAGGTTAAGAAAAAATTGGTGTATTGTAAGCAATCTCATAGATCATGGCTGAATTTTTCACAAAATACATAGAAACATCTATTTACATGGAGGCCTATTCATCTCAGGGGTAATTATATTTGGATTTAGGTGAAAAATATGAGTCCTGACACAATCATGAAACCCATTGTAGTTCTCAACCCAAATTTCATAATGATATATCTGTGTATTGAAGAAAATATGCAAAGAGAAATTATTCAAGTAAGTCTATGCAAAGAAAAGAAAAGAGAACCATCAATTGATGACAAAAACTCAATACAAGAATGGTAATTCTAGTATCTCTACTGGGGCTATTGATGCATGGCTGGAAATAGAGCAATGCTTTGAGAGAACTAGATGTATCTTCGTCACGCTATGGATGTTTTTCTAGCAGTGGAGCAATGCCTAGGGTATCATTGCATGTGATAGTCATAAGGATTCAACTCATGTAGCCTAAATCTTTAATATAGTTATTTCAGGATGAGAAGAACCTTTACTGGAATAGATACACCATACATGCACACACTCAAATTCAATGTGGTTATTACTGATTTACATTTGAGATTCTATCTCAACCTTGTTTTCCATAACTAATCATACTAAAGTTTAAAATGTACATGAACTAGAGGTTCTAGGTGACTGAATTCTTCAGTATCTTGAAAATGGGTAAACCATTTTCCCAGTTGAGTTGCCAATTATTATGCCTTGCATAACCACCCCATTTTGTTTTTTTTTAGCAAAATGGGTCCCCCTTGTGTTTTTTTTTGCTTGGTTTTTTTTTTATCTTAGGAGTTGTTATTTTTCTTCCTAAGACCTCATTCCTTTTGTTTTTGCAGGTTTGGAACATGGGCCGAAACTGGACTTAGAAATTTTACAAAGTTCCTGGTCCAATTTTCATTCTAGTCTCAACCCCATCTCTTGTCTTATCATTTTCTTTTTTGTTTTGTTCAGCTCATGCTCTTGGGTTTGATCTTGGGTTTTTGTTTTATTTTTCTTTGTGTCCTTTTCCCTTTTGTGGAACTAGAACCAAAACTAAAATTGAACCAAGAACTTTGCAAAAAAATTTGAGTCGGATTTTCATTTCGATCCCACTTTTGTTCATTTGTCTTTTGTTTTGTATTATTTTGTGTTTTGTGTCAAGATGGGATTTTGCCCGATCATGATTTCCTTCGTTCTTTTGGTTTTCTCCATTGGCTTTCTTTCCCTTTGTCGGGAGAAAAACTGGAATTGTATCCGAACTTGGAACTTTGTCAAAGTTTTAGATCTGGATCCAGTTTCAATTCTTCCCACATTCTTTTGTTTTCATTTCCCTACCACGAGACTGAAGGCAGTTTTGGAAAGAAGTATGGAACTCCCATAAAGTTCCCACTCCTATCTCGACTCCACTTTCACTCCTATTTTACCTCTGACATACATGTTGGTTGTGTCCTTTATTTTTCCCCAATTCCACCCCTAACCAACTACATTAAATGCATTAATTCTAGCCTTTCCACACACGTGAAATGGTTTTTAAAACCTTAATTAAGGTCATTTGGCTCATTACACTTACTCAAAGCGTTCTAATGAACAAGGAGCTAGAAGAACTCAAAGGGGAGTGCGAATTGGCTATGGGAGAGCATTTTTGGGTGGATCTCTTATTATTGTCAACCTTTCTGGTAGTGTTCTGAGGTAAGTGGGTTTCTCCTATTCCATTTTGTGTTCTCATGTTCATGTTTTTTTCTCATTGTTCTTTGCATGTTCGCAAGAATTTTCCTGTGAGTCTTCACTTGTTTCTTTTTTGCTATTGGTGTCTCTATTTTTCATTCCTTTTTTGGTTTCACTCCCTCTTCTATCTTTTTTTTTTCATCTTATGGTCTCCATTGTTTTGTTTTATCACCTATCTTTTCACCATTTTTGGTAAAGTTTTTATTTTTTTGTGCCCTAGTTTTGATTAGGGATTTACTTTTTGAGGGGTTTTGGTGCCTTATAATTGTTTTAGAATCATTCTTTGGACCCCTCTATCTCTTGTCTTGTTGATCTTACTGATTTTGATCATAAGGTTTTTGTTGCCCTAATTTTTAATATGATTCAATGGATCATACCAGTTAGGGTTTTACATTTTGCACCCTTTTTACATACTTTCCCTAACTTGCTTGATCTAGTCCTAGTGGTCTGGGTGAAGTCAAGCTCGATTTCTACCTCCCCATATCCTTTTAGCTTGGGTCCCAAATTGGTGTCAATGTGCGGAGAGAATCCACTTAATCCTAATAAGTACCTAGCGGAATTGTATCCAAAAATGAATTCATCCATTGAACTTTTGCATGAGGTACCATTATGTTTCCAATCTCGAGTCCACCTCCAATTTGTTTTGATCCCATCAACATAGCGAGGTCAGGTCATTGAACGATATGGGGTATTGAAAATTTGGAAGTTTTAGTTTCTAATCTGGTTCCAATCCTAGTTCTGATCAATGTTATTTGTTTTACCTCTATGGCTCCTGTTTTTCCTTGGTCCTGATCCCGACATGTTTGATTTTTTATTAAATATGGAGGGTTACCTAGGGAGGAATATATACATGTTGAAAGATAACACTTGTAATTATTATTTTCATACCTTCTACTGATCTAATCCAAGCTTGTCCACTAGGGATAAACAATGTCAGGAGCATCAAAGGAAGTGTCACAAAAAAGGGAAAGTTGCAAAAATCTCTAAGGGGGTAAAACCCAAGAAGATAAAGGTGGAGCAATTACCTTATATACCTTGAGGTACAAACATCAAGATGCTACCATTACAACCAGCAAGTTGGATTCAGAGTAGGAAGACATCACTGACACCAATTTAGGCCCATTCAATTGTGAGGAGTTGCTTGTGGAAACTTTATGTGAAGATGTGAGTGGAAGGACTAAGAGAATAGCCCAATCTAGGCTATCACATGTAACACTCTTCCCCTAATTAGTCTAATTCCCAAATCTCATCCTTAGAGTAGCAAGGGCATACAACCCCTTATCAAGGAAATGTATGGATCTCCAAGGGAATATCATTATTGTTCTAACCCCACAAATGATGAGGTTCATGTTTATTGCACCTGCCCCAAAGAACCTAAAGAAATTGGTCGAGGAAGAGGCATTGGAATTGTTTAACAAAGGTAGGGAAGCTAATTGGTCCCACATGAATAAGAGTTGGTTGAGAACTGAGAAGAAGTCTTTAACCAAGGTCCCTAAACAGCCTAAGACCTAGGAGAATTCATGGAGATAGATGACTTAATCCTGATGCTTTCCATAGTATTTGGAAAGAAGGACTCAACATATTTCAAGGAATGGATTTTTCCATTTATTCAAACTATTTTAGATGGTAGGAAACAATTCGATTGGAGTATGATTTTATCAGAAAAATTGCATAACCGGATGCTCAAAGTGGGGCAAACCAAAACCTTCTTCATGAATTCTTATGTCATATATTCAGCTACAAGGAGGGGAATATTCCCTTGATTAAATGTAGTGGGCACATTATGAGAGGCTCCTTGACAAAACAAGGCATGGGAGCACTATGATTAGCTGACCCTGCAAACTTCATAGCTATACTATAGAAGGGTTAATGATGTATTCCTCTATGTCATCATCAACCAGTCGATAGGGGATGTTGGATTCAGATTGAGCAGGAAGGCCATGGCTTTCATTACTGAATGGGGAAATTGGTACATCCAATACCCCAAGTTCTCTTATTTTAGATTGGTAGGCTTTGATGGACATCCTCATCAACTACCAAGATGCTGCAGTAATAGGATCGTACTTATGGAATTCATTTATAAAGCTTTGGGGGTTAATGCAAAATTTTCCAATAAACACAAGCCTAGATGCCATAAATTCCCCATGAAATTGGGAGAATACTATTGTGACCATAATTTGGATACAAAGGTAGTGTGTGAAGAACTGAGATTTCTAAACTTGGGGTTGTATACATCAAGGAAACATTTTGACCTAGAGCATCAGATGAATGGAATAGCTCCTCTTACTTTTGACAAGCATTTTAATTTGTTAGAAGTTTTTTGGATTGATATGCAAGATGACTATGATGTGAGGAAGAGAAACTATGAAAGCCTTACCATCCCATATATGATTGAATATGGGGTGAAGGAAGATATCCCTGATACACTATTAGATGATGGTGTAGTTTTGGATCCCAGGTATGAGGCTGAAAATATAGGAACTAAGAGCTTGGACCCAATAAATTAGGATGAAGAGTAATTCATTGATATCAAACAACTTACTAGGATAGTTATGGATAGAATTATCCAATAGGTAGTCATGAGGATCAAGGAACCAAAGGCTCAATCTTCAAATAAGAGGAAAGCTATAGGTACCCAAGGATACAGGAGAACAAAGAGGAGGATAGCTCTTAAAGAACAATTGGAGTACTTTCCTCCTAGCTCTAGAGGAGATGTTGATCCAAGAGTTCCTACTAAGGAAACCCATGAGTCACAGGGTGTAGAAGCTACAACTACTAGGGAGGGAACTTCATCTCAACCTTCCCTTCCAGAGGAGTCCACTAGGGAAGTGCTTGCAGGAAACCTTCATGAGCAGGCTACAAAAGAAAAATAGAAAGAGGTTGAGATTCATGACATTAACACTGATTCTGAGGCTACACAATCAGATCATGAGCCTCTTGTGACCACAACTACTAAGGAAATTCATGATATTGGGATTGAGCATGTTTTGATTGTTGAAGACTAGTGGAAGTTGTTTGAGGATGCAAAGAAGGAGGTTGATGCCAAAGCACAAGCTAAGGCACTTGCAAAGTAGAAAGAGGTTGAAGCCTTAGCCAAGACTAAAGAGATTGCAAGATAGCATAAGGAAAAAGAAGACCTTATGCAACAAAAAAAATAGAATGAATGGAAAGCCAATGTAGAAAGGGAGAAGTTGGCCCTCTTGCAAAAAACTCATGATCTTGAAGAAGAAAAGGCTCGGTAGAGAAGGGAGAAAGAGGACCTTGTGGCCAAGGCCAAGGCTATACAGGGGGCACAAAGGAAAAAAGGTGAGGAAGAACTCTTTCTAAAGAAGAAGGAAGCAAAAAAACAAGACAAGCATGAGCAAGAGGTTGCCAAAATGTGGGAGAGATTCAAGGAATTGGAGAAACAAAGAGATGAAATGTATAAGCAGAGGAGATTAGAGGAAGAAAGAGAGAAAGTTGAAGCTAATAGGCTTGCAAAGGAAATAGTAGAAAAGGAGCAACAAGAGGTTGATTCCCAACCTAAGATAACAATTTTACAACCTCTCTCCTCTATTACTTCTTCACAACAAGTGGTTACTCCTCATGCTGCCCCAACATTTTTGAAGCTTAACCAAGAGAAGAAGAAAATAGTCTAGCCCTAGCCCCTGAAGTGGGATGACATGATGAAAGAGATCGAGAAGAAAAGGCTCAAGAAGAAGGCTAGATTCCTTCACTCCATCAAGTTGACAGATGCTTGAGAGATTGTTACTGAATGTGCCATTCCTATGGTAGACAAGAACATATTTGAGATGTAGTTAAGTGATTATCAACTAGGTACTGTAAACTTGGGAAGGCCTACAAGAAATCAGAAAATGGACTTAATTGATATTGTAGCATCCTCCACCAAGTCAAGAATGGTGAAGGATAAGCAAAGGAAAGATGATCTCAAGGCTCAATTAGATCAACTACATAGGTTCTTAAAGGACCTATCCTCTCTTGTTTCTAGACAATCTACTACTCCACAAATACCCATTTTCTTAAGAAATAAAGAAGTTGATGATCTTGTTGAGATGAGAAACAAGGTGAAGATGTTAGATAGATGGATCGATAAGCTAAACCAAGAGGTGGAAGAATTACTTGTTGAAGCTCACAAGGTTCATAAAGAATCATTAGAATCATCCAATGATGTGATTGCATATGATGAGGAACTTTAGAAGTAAGAAGAAGAATATAGAGAGCATGTGAGAAAGTTGAAAGAGATTACTAAACTGCCTCAACAAACACTCTTGGAACAATCTATCACTGAAGAAGGTAATGAAGATTTCATTGATAAGACTATCAACATTATTAGATTCAGGACTTCGTTTATTTTTTCCCATAGAAATGAGGTACAACAAGCTAGCAAGGATTTGATAGATCAAATTGTGGAGTTGGAAGCAATCATTTCTATGATGGTGAATGGGGATGTCCCTATCAAGGATGGTTTCCCTCTTGATGAGTTAAGAAACAAATGGGACAATAGATTTCAAGAGGCAATGTAGAAGGGAGATGATGGTGATGACTTATTAATTGAAAAGTTCATGGACATTAAGGAGGTAGTGAAGAATGCCCAGAAAGAGCTTGTCAAATTCAATGATATGAAAAAGTTCACCTCTGCTGAGTTAAAGAGAAATTTTTTTGAGGATAGTTGGGTAGATGGGCCAGATATGGGCATGGTTAAAAAATTGTTAGACAACTATGATGAGTAATTTTTTGAACAAAAGATAGGGGAGTAAGTGTATGGAATATTCTTTTTTGAATAAAGCATCAGATGATACAGCCAATTGGGAAGCTCTCCCCTATTTTCTAGGATCATACCACAAATCTAACTAAAGATCTCCTAGCAGTTTGACCTTCTCCTTATGCATGAAATTTTGATATAGATTTATCAACCATTGAACTAAAGATCATGATGAGAAGTCATCTCATGCAGCTCCAATTATTTGCTAAATTGGTGGATCTCAATTCCTAATTGGAGGAATTAGTGTTAGGACTTTTTTATATGTAGTTTTTCTGTCCATGTTGTAAAGGTCAAATAATTGAAGAGGTATTGGCTACCTAAGGAGAGTTAGGATAATTTTCACAGTTTCAAAAACCTTTACAGTTTTCATGCAAGATACTTTAACATCTTTACAGTTTTTAATACAAATTGATGTTATTTTTAAGTTTTAGTTTTAATGGTTATGTCAATGAACAATGGTCGTTCATATACTAGTGAATGTTGTGCATAAATGTATCTTATTTGATGAAACTCAATAGAATATTCTGAATGTGAGCTTATTTTCATTGAGTTATCTATAAATGAGGTTTCTTGTTTTTATTGATCTATGAATTTTAATGATGAGCTAATGGTGTGTTCTTATTGATTTTAAAGTTTATAAATGGTGAATGATTGTATGCCTTGAATTTTCACTATGAATGAATGCAATGGTATGGATTGTTCTATGGATTGTATTATTTTATGGTTTAATTGTTTGGAAATAATGCTCATTATAAAGTTTGTATGTCTAAATTGAAGGAAATCTACATTTATATTTTGCTATCCAGAGTTTTGTCCTATATTTTTTTTAATTTTATTTTACACCCCCAAACGTTAGATTAATTTGTATGATGCAATTTGTATCATTTTACTAGCAAACCCCTTGAACATTATATAATTGCATAGGCCATTGAACAACATCAACACAATTGAGAACCAACTACCAAGACCTTGGAAGATAGGTAGCTTTAGGTTGTTTATATTTTTCAAGAGAAATAGAGTAAGGATATTCTATTTAACGTTGTTGTGTTACATTGACCATCAACAATTCCATGCACAATTCCACAAACCAATATTAGTTTGGGTTATTCAAAAATATAATCAAGATATTGAATTTAATAAATAGCCCAATTACATAGACATATTCATCAGTAGTTCATAACAACCATGCATTTATACACATCATTCTATTAACATATTACAATAAGTTTTACCACTAGTTCAAATTACAATAGAACTAAAATATATCAAATGAAAAGTAAAAAGATTCCTAGAGAATGTGACAAAATTGACTCAACACAAAATATATATTTTTAAATCAAATTATATATTTTACGTATTTCTTTTGGTATTTGCATAATTCACCTTAATATTCAGAGCACATGTTTGTGAGAGAATTTTTAAGTATCACATTTCACTTCTCAACTACTTATAGATTTACAATGAGATGTGGCATGTGGCAATAATATGATGCGTAATCCATTCTAGCCACATTGTAGGAGCATGGTATCTATTAATTTGGATCTTTCTTCTTAATTTATTATCTCTTCTGTGTCCTGATTTTGTTAATGGTGCAAGAGATGGAGGATGGGAATGCTTTGCAGGAGTTTATGGGAGTGAAAACCATGGTAGAAAAAGGGTTGGATCGAGTTCCTTCATCATTTTATAAGATACCTCCAAGAGCAACCAAAAGTATCACAGGATATTGAAGATGAAGAGCATGAGAATATACCAGTTATTGATCTGCAGGAACAAGTACATGACAGTCCTTCAGGCCTTTCTGCCAATCTTGTGGAGACCATCGGTTGAACTTGTCATGACTGGGGATACTTCAAGGTAAGTCATCACCCTTTCCTCTCTTTCGTACCTCATTGTAAATTACATCACATGCTTTCTGATAAATTCATATCCATTGATAGTTTAGGCACACATTAGGTCTAGGAAATATGAATCTGGTTTAGGGTTTAGATCGATTCCTATCGAATATAAGTTTATTGTGTAAAATATCATTATAGGTGGTGAATCATGGCATTGCTCCATCGGCCATGAATGAAATGATGGAGGCAGCCCGAGATTTCTTTGAGTTGCCAGAGGAAGAGAAAATGAAGTACTTTACTTTGGACACAATGTCAAAGTTTTGGTATGCATCGAGCTTCAACTTGCAAAAGGATAAAGTACTAAGCTGGAGAGATTTCATCTGTTAATCCTGTCATCTGCTAGAGGATGTCATTTCTCTGTGGCCCAACTCTCTGCCTACATTTAGGTAATATCTATCCATGCATGACCTGCTATCAATATCGGTGTCCACTGCACATGAAAAATTTCCACACAGGGCATTCTAAACAGAGCACTGTATACATCGATTGGCATAGCTTAACCGACACACTCTAAGGGTACACTCCTTAGGTGGCCGGGTCCATTCATCTGTCAGTTTTGTATTTTATTCACTTTTTTGAGATATTTTCGTTAGACTTTGCATCTCCATTTTTACCTTTTTTTTTCACTCCCATGCTCCATACATGAATAAATATATTGGAATCTTTTCCTATAAATATTTTTCCAAATAATACCCCGAAGGAAAGATATTGCACAACATTTTAAAACAATACTACGTGCTTATTCATAGGAGATGATTTATTTAGGCGAATGGGAGTTTAATTAGAGATGCTCTATAATAAGGGTGTTTAAACTAGCATACATATATTAAATATTAATATATATTAAATAAGTTGAAAGTTATCTTGTTTGAGGTCTATATTTTTCATCATTAAGGGTTTTCTTTTAATTTAATTTCATAATGTGATGTAATTTATTTTTTTTAATAACAAATTCACTTGCAATTGTATAATTTTTTCCTTAAGTTCCAATAATAATATTTATGTTTAAGATCGGATCTTTGCAATGTGATACATATGGATGTAAAATGAGGTAAGTTGTTTTACCTTTTATATTTTACAAGCTGCTACATAATTAGTAGCATTATCTTTATTAAATTAAAGTAATGTGTTACACTATCTTGCAAACTCTAAAACAAAGACCAGAAGTGAAACATCTGACATCTTACGAACTTAACTACTATTTGGAAGAATGTTGTGAAAACTATGATGGAAATAGAAATGTTAAGTCAGAAAGTTGGCATCTAAATCTTTACTGTATAAATTGATATGACCATTACTCTGAATGTTCAAGCAAATCCAAAATTCTAAAATAAGTGTTTTAAATTCTAGATGTGAAACTTAAAATATTTGTTTGATAGATTAAATGTGGGTACTATAGGGTCCACACCAAATATAAGAAAAGCTTAATACATATGGGCATAAAAACTTAAATAAGCCAGGATGATTATTACATAATATCTCCACAAAAAAACACCCCACAATATTGAGATAGAAAGGAATACATACAAAAATAAGTAATTACTCCCACCTTTTAACAATATGACAGTTCCAATACCAAACTACCATCCTTTTTTTTTATCACCTTAATCCCTTGCTCCAAAAACTCATGCCTCAGGTCTCCAATTACACCATATTTAGAGATGGCAGGGAGAATAAAAAGGCTAGAAATTTACAAATATCTAGCATGTGGAATTCCTCAAAGGTTATCAACATACATAGCTAAATCTTAGCTACATAAGGCCAAATCCTCACACCTTTTGGAGATCAAATGAGTAGAATGCTTGAGGATTTCTAAATCATCAAATTGCATGAATTGCATTGTCTCCCCCTTGGATCATTCAACCCTTTATCGGAGGTTTTGCAACTACAAATACATCCTCTATGATTCAATTGAGGATTCATTCCTTGGAATTAAGACTTGATCTTTATGGATTTGAGCTTTCTCTTTTGGCTTCATTATATTCCTAGAAGAAAATAAGATTCAAAATAAAATATATTAGATTTATAGTAGAAATCTAAAAACCAAACAAATGTTCCTGATAGTTTATATATATATTAATTATATATTGAGTGTGTTGGAGTTATTTTTAAGATTTGCAATCATTCAAAAACAATTTGGAAAATGAAACCTCTTTTTTCTTATACCTGAATGGTAATCAATCTGTCCATTCAATTTATGTTTGCTTAAAGTCAAACGTGGCCTGAACAAACTTGACCTCCAAAGCATAAGTGTTGTCTAGGTAAAGCAAAAATGAACTTGTTAAAGAAATGAATTGATCAACCTCCCCATATAATTTTGAAGAAAGAAAATATTGGGGCGTAGGACAAATTTTCACTACCTAAAGATGGGATTGGTTTTATGGTAACAATGATCTTTATACCATCTTTTCTTTATTTAAATATATTAAATTTCACATTCTAGTTGTCTTTTTTGATAGGAATGGTTAATTTGAAATTGCAAACATGAATGGGACATCTTAGTTGTTATTAGATAACAGTGTGGAAACACATACCGTCAAGTGTAATTTCTTCTTGCATATTGAATCGGTGAGCTCCAACCTCCATTTCCATCCATCGCCACTGTGGGAAGAGGAACTCCCACGGAAAATTGCGGTCCCCAACAACATTGTAGAAAGATGTAGTGCTAACATAGTGTGACCTGGCCTGGTGAAGGATTGAGGAACCTCATTCTAAAACATAACAATGGATCATGATTCTTTTATGATACAAAATTCATTGCATGAAATTCAAATCACATTCAGGAATGCAAGAATTTTAGTTGTAAAAAGAGATAGTTCAATAATATTATGATAAAAAAAATTTATTATAATAGTATATTTTTAAATTTTATTGTTTAGATTGTTTGATTATATTGTCTTTCATTGGACCCCCTAGTTAGACTGCACCACACAGTGTTGTATATTGCATGAACACATTCACTTTTTTTTTTAATGAACATCATAACAAATCCTAATCCTATAAAAGTAATTTTAAATCTATTTTGGCATCCACCATTGCAAAAAATAGTAATGAGGAAAGAGAAAAGATTAACAAAAGAGTAGAGCAACAACAAATACAACAAAGAGCTACAATCACCATAGATTCCACCTACTTATTGTTTCTTCTAAAACATTTTTCTAGGAATTTATTTCTTCTTCCTACATATAGAATCTAATTAGCCCTCTTCCTTAATGAAAATATTTCTAAGGTAATAAAGTTCTCTTCTTTTGGTTCAAGCATGCAATTCCTTTTATCTTAATTTATGCTACTATAAAAGGAAACTGTATGTGGATTAATAACTATATGAATAAACTCAGAAAATCACATAATATTTCTAGCTAGAAATGCAACTTCAAGCATGGAAAAATGAACAAGCATACCTCTACAATCTGAAATTCTACCTCTCCTAATCATCGACACTTTCCTTTATTCCACCTTTTGTAGCATCAACATAAAACAATATCGGTTTCACAAAATCAGTAATAAACCGAAGCACATAAATTTTGTTATTAAAACAGTAAAAGAGAGAGTATTATATTCATTAATAAGAATGGGAGCATGAACGATTAGCAATGGTAGCTACACAGAAAACTCAAAAAATACACATTACTATTTCTAGATAGAAATGCAACTTCAAGAAGGGAAAAATGAATAGGCATACCTTTATAATGTGAAATTCTATATATCAAAGGTGTAATGCCCCGCCACGCAACCCTAGGGGAAGTTGCAAAATACTAAACAAACACACAATTTTTTTTTTTGTTTAATGACAAATACATGTAAGATTACAACACAAAGCCAACAATCCCCTAAGGTTACGAGACAAAGATTATTTAAATCACAAATTAAAACAACATGCATGAAATGAAACATAACAACATTCACTTAAATAATTAAAGCACATACATTCCATACATGAGATTTTCATTTAAGACCATGAGATCCTTCATGCTTACCAATAACAGAAGTTATGCAATTACAATTACATCACTCATTCCCAGAATGAGGTAAATCAATAACATGATTGCTTATTACAATTTCCACCTCGATAACAATGAGGGGTAAAATAAAATACAAGAGCAACTAACATAAACGAAACCAAGGTAGCAACTGGATCCCATGAGCTCTCCAACATGAAAGTCTCATCCACATAAGCAAATGCCAAAAAACAATGGAGTAAGGTGCACGTTCCACCCAACCAAGTGATACTCGAAGGCTCAACCCCCATGCTAGGAGATAGTAACAAGGGTTTCAGGTCAAGACCAACAACCTCTAAACATAGGCAACATGACTCAACTGAAAAATGATACGTACATGACATCACATGACACAAAGGTTACAATGCTTCCATATTTTAAGTAAATGATCACATCACAAATACAAACATAATGTTGACTTAAGAGAAGTGTCATCACAATGTCACATGGGATATCCTGGCAAGTCTTCCTAGGTCTCGGCCCCCATCTTGGGATATCCTGGTAACCTCTAACGACTCCCGGCCCCACATGCAAACCAATGCGGAATCAGTTATCTTTCGAAGGGACAAGATAACGATCTTTCCATTCCATGCCTTCTCGTCTCATCCCAAGTCTATACAAGCACTTGCGTCCATGAGCGAGGAAAAATTAATCTGTTTAAATGTTGGTACCACCTATACTAATCAATTGGTTTAAGTTTTCACTGAATTAACCAACTTACATTGAGATCTCCTAGCACCACTTTGTGTGTCGGCCCTCAATGTAAGCCACTTCTCTAAGACAACATGTAGAGCTATGCCACCACCAAAGGGTACTCAAGTGAAACCTAGGGATAATGAATCCCTAAACACGACATAAAGTCAACATATTCCGTCCAAGATAACCGGGTATAATTGGACACATTTAATGCACTACCCAAGGTAAACCAAGGTTGACCGACATAACAACAACCCAAACACATAATAGAAAATCCTATCTGGAAGACTTACATAACACTGACTAGATTGCCCCATACCAAGAATAAACGCCCCATGTCAAAAGGAAGCATTACAGGCAATATAAAATCATCTATGTTAGGATTTCTTAAATCCAATTCACTCAATGATGTAGTGCACTAATCAGTTTAAATAAAACATATTCTTTGCACAACTCAAAAGAGAAATCGAAACACATTGAGAACCATTACAACATTTAAACTACTCATTTAATCATATTGCTCAATTTCCCATAATGATTAAAATAAATCCTTTAACAATTAAATCATTCACTTACAAGACGATTTCTCATATATTCTTTGCAAAGACTATAATGATCATATTTAAGTATCATTATATATATATAAAATAACTATGTAATTATATATATACTCAATGTATATATAATTACATATATATTTTAAATATATAATTAATATTTAAATACAATTACAAGATATTAACTTATTTTCCCAAATTATTTAAAATATAAAATATTGACTTTTTAAATAATAAAGAAAATAAATAATAATAAATAAATAAAATAATATAATATATATATATATATATTAAATATATAATATATATAATATAGAATACATATATTATATTTAATATATATAAATATATATAAAAAAGAAAGGGTTTTAAAAAAGAAAGGGAACCGCCGTGCTCAGGAAGACATGGCAGGTGAGATGCAAGGTCTCCCTACTACCACGACCTCCCTGTGGTTGGGGGGGACACTGCTAGGGAAGGCAGCGTCCAGTGCTACCTTCACTGGTAGTGCCTCCCTTCATGGGAGCGGTGGCCAGGGAAGCTCCGTCGGCCACGTATGGGGTTTCGTCCCCAAACAAATACAAAAAAATAACGCCCTAAAAAAATGTGAACATCTAGGATACACAGAGACCCAGAAATAAGTAATTATTTTGTCAGATTCAAATTTGATAAGATTTATAACATTATATATGTAATATTTGCATATATATATATATACTCAATATTATAAATATATATGCAAAAATTATATATATATTTAATATTTCCCCTGTTTTCTCTCTATTGGCTTTTTCTTCAATTCCTACAAAAATTTCATTGTTTTGCCTAGAATTTCACAATTTATTTGTTTCAACTTTGCAACTAGTTTTTTTTCTCATGGGTATTTTCATTGCAAACAAAGATTGAATCTTTTAAAAAGAAACATGAACATATTTTAAATCTTTACCAAAAGAGAACCAAAACAAGAAGAAAAACCTGTTATTTTCTCCAAAAGCTTGAAGTTTTGTCAATGGAGATTTTGCCCTTGATTTCAATTCAGCTTCTCCCCAAGTCCAATCCTTCTTTCACCAATTTTCTTCAAAAAAAATTCAGTCCAAGTTTTTCTCTCAAAAATCCAAAATTAAAAATTCCAAAACAAAATGAATTACCTTATGCCATTTTTTTCTCCAAATTGTCAAACCCCTAATTTGAGTTCACCCACCAAAATTTATTGCCAATTTAGATATTTCCATTTTTTTGAAATTTAATAAAACAATTCTATTTCCCTTTTCAATTTGCATGATATTCATTTAAAACAAAATTATATTATGCTTCAAAAAGATAATTGCATTTCCTTTCTTCCCCAAAGATATTGAATTTAACAATTTCATTTAAAATCATTTTTTTTTTTTCTTTCCAAAAAGGAATGCAAGGCATAATTCTAATTTTTTTGATTTGATCTCAATATTTACCAATGCTAGCACAATCATTTTAATTTAATTTATCAATATATAAATCTAATCCATGATTAGATTATTTTATTGATTGAATTAAATTAACTAATTAATTAATAGTCACTCATTTATTTATTTTGACAATGCAATTAAATAAAACAAGCACCAATTTAAATTGCAAATTTAAATACAAGGCAAGGGGAGAAGAGACAACAAAATAACTTATCCCAACTAATAACCTGACGACACACTATGGCTAGGGTGATGTCACGATACAGAAAACTTAGTTACTATCTCCCAATCATTTTCTGTTAGACAAGGGACATGCTCAGACCTATGGAACCAGGTGGAGTCAGTGTCCTATACCTGCATCCTGTACACAATACAAGTGTCGAACATGCATATATATATAAATATTAAAACACACCATGAAGAGGAAATCACGGAATCACAGGGCACTCGCATGCGAGTGATGTGATCCCGTCCCCTTCACCAATACAATATCGCTATCTAACGCATCTAATTATCACTGATATAATCAAAACATGAACATCAATAATTCACATACATGCTAATTTAATCCCTAACATGAAATACCAATATCATCTTATTAAAGTACCATCACATCAAAACATAATGTTTACATCGCTTAACAATTAGCGGTCAAAGTAATCAAGTTTATAACCAACGTGCTTACAAAGCAAAACATACATAACAAACATTGTTCGATCAAAAGAACAAAATGGAGGGGTGTCACAAAAGGAAAGCAAATATTATTTCTAGTTTGTGCATTATATAAGGATGCACACTGTAGTGACTCCATATAAAATAAAAAATATCAGCTTTAAAACTAAAAATAATACTAAAAATAAAATATTTCAAACAACTTTAAGAACAAAGCAAAATTTTCTTGCATCTCCATTTCCAAACAACGACATCTATTGATTTATATAATATAGAATATTGTATTTATTTAAATTTTTTTATTAGATATTCAAGATAATCTTGTGAAAAATATTCTTAAGACTATAAGAGCGTGAAAATATTGAAAATTAATATATATTTCTATAACAAATATTATAAAATTATATATATTACTATTAGAAATTAGAATACTATATTATATTTTCTTCAAAATTTCAAAGAGCTTTAAAAACAAAGAAAAAGTTTCTTGTATCTCCATTGACAAACAAATATATATATTGATTTCAATATATATAATATTGTATTTATTTTTAATCTAAGATTATCTTGTTAAAAATATTCTAAAAATTATAAAAGGGTGAAAATATTGTAAATTAATATGTATTTCCATAACAAATATTATAAATTAAAAATCATGTAAAATTATGTTTATTAAAATTAGAATACTATATTATATTTTCTTTAAAATTTCAAACAGTTTTAAAACAACTTTAAAAATATATTGATTTCAATGTATATATATAGATATAATATTGTATTTTTTATTTATTTTTTTAATGGATGTTTAAGATTATCTTGTTAAAAATATTATAAAAATTATAAAAGCATGAAAATATTGTAAATTAATATATATTTCCATAACAAATATTATAAATTAAAAATAATGTAAAATTAGGTATATTAAAATTAGAATACTATATTATATTTTCTTAAATTATAATATTATATTATATTTTCTTTAAAATTTCATATATATAGTAAAACTATAAAAAGATGATGATAATGCATGCTTTTAAAGCTTACATATAAAAATCTTAAATAATAGATGTCAATTTTTAAATAATAATAATAAATAAAAAATAATGAAGGATTTTGAAACAAATTTTATATAATAAATTATTTTTGAATTATTTTAAATTTTTTATTTTTTAAAATATATTTTGTATTATTTTATTTTAAAAATAATTTAAGTATACTGATTAAAATTATATATTCATGATACAATAATATACATTATTTTTTATAATATGATAACATTTATGATAATATATTTATATAATATTATTATCCTTCTTTTAAAATAATATTAAAATTGTTGATACAATAATATATATTATACTTTATCTAAAATTTATTTTTTATTTTACAACTATTCTCAAATTTTGTAGTTTATTTAATCAAGAGTTATTTCTGTTTATAGTTATTTTTTAATTTGAAATCTCATAAAAAAAATCTCAAGAAAATAAAATAACAACAATCAATAGTACTTTAATATGAATTATAATTTCTAACATATTGCAACAAAAACTAATTTCAATAACACTTATTAAAATAATTTGTGAAAAAATAATTCTTAAATAAATATGATACTAACATAAAAATATAAACAACTTTAAAAATATTATAATTCATAAAATTTTCAATGCACAAAATATTTCTATAGTCCCATTCTAATGAACATGAATCTTAGGAAAATTTATAAAATTAAATTTTAATATCATTTTCTTTCTCTTTTCTTCATTCATAAAAAAAAATTAAATTTATTAAATTTAAAATATTAAACAATATTGAGTGTTCCATTAGATTATAATCATACTTGTATCTTTCAAACTTTAAATAAATAATGGATATCTAAAATAGTAGTAAGACACAAAGATGCCATGATCATATCTAAAAATTGAAACACAACTAAATATTTAAATATTAGAATTATCTAAGAATTATTTTATTTTTATTTACTTTAGAATTATTTTATGTCATGATCATATATAAAAATTGAAACACAGTTAAATCTTTTTAAATGTTAAAACCATCTAAGAATTACTAAAGTTTTATATTTTATAAAAAAAATAAAAAATTATTTACTTCAAAAAATTTAATTTTTAAAACAAAAGTTAAATAATATAATATCTCATTTTCCATTAATTTATGTTTGTAGAGAAAATTATTATTTCTTGTTTATAATGTCTACCTCTATCAAAGTTTTCATACATTTTCTCCCTCTTCATCTCTCATGTGCCCATTAAGTTCAAAATTTTCTAAGTGTGTAGTTGTTTTCAATTTTCTAAGTGTGCAAGTTTTTAAAGTTTCATATATTTTCATCAAGTATCATATCATTTACTCAAACACCGCCCTTTCCTTTATATTCACATCAAAACATTGAACTTTCCCATCATATCATGCCTTTTTTACCAACATTTTGTTAATCCTCATTCCTATCAAAAGTTAAGATGCCCCTATCCTATCATGCCTTTCTACATGACTTCATCGTTTCCTTTATTCCTATTGAGATATTAGGCTTTTCCATTGTGGCATGAATTTCTTTATAATTTTATTTGTTTCCTTTGCCCCCCACTATTTGTTTTAGTTCTCCTTCCCAACATCCTTTTCCTTCAATCCCCCCACTTTTACTTATTTTTATCATATTTTGTGTTATTGCTTACCAATATGCCTTTAGCCTAGACCCCAGCTCCCCAACAATTGCATCAAATTACATTTCAATATTGGATCTTCAACCTTTACTGAACTCAAGTACCTTATACATGGTACCCACAAACTCTAATCCCCAACATATTAAACTATGTCACCTAAATTAGATCAAAATTTTGGGTATCTAGGGTGCTATACTCCCAAGCATTTACCCTCAATATGTGGCATGAGATTTAAGTTTTTTACAACATAAAAACTTTGATATTTTCACCTTTCACACTATTTACTCTCATATTCCTTGTTACACACTCTAGAGTGCCATTAATGACCAATTTTAATGTTTAAACTACTGTATAAGGGTTTTCCCTATACAAAAATAAGTTTCAAGTAACAAGGTAATGATTTCACATGAACTCACAATGCTAGAGGTGGAATATAGCCATTTTTTCATTAATGTGGTGGTTGCATCCTCTACTACCTTGTTCCTTATGTAATCTTAGTTGTTATTTTGGAAAAATTTCATACCAATCATTAATTGGAAGGATATCAAGAGTGAAAACATCCAATTGAAGATTATTATTCATATTTTCCACATAAAAAAAAAAAACTTGCAAAATTATTCTAAGCATGTGCTCAAACAACCAAATTTGAGGATAGAAACCCTTAGATCTACTGGAGATCATAACATGAAAACCCTTTGGTTTTGAGGATTAGAGGATGAAACCCCTTTACACCTATAGAATGATCTCATTCTAAGGTCATTAATGAATTTGTAGTTATCGTGGATTCCAACAATGTAGTTACAATTTTTTTTTGTTATTATTGTAACTATTAACCCTATCATTATTACAAAGTATTTTGATGTAATATTATGATTCATTGAAATAGTAAGAAATTTTTTAAATTTTAAATTATTCATTTTGGGTTATGAATGTTGATGTATAAGTTGTAAAGAAATATGGATTTTTTATGAGTTATAATTAAAATATTATTTTTATTTTTTATTTTTATTTTTTTTTACATAAAATAATCATTAGGGTTATTGCAATGGTATCAAATATGTGATCTTGTCATCCTATGAATCATGGAGTTATCATATCTTGTTGCTACCTTCAATATGTATGAAACTCTACCGAAAGGGATTCAAAGAGAGGTTATCTTTCTAAACTTCAAGGAATTACATTGAGATCATTAGTAGAATAAATTACTTTAAGGTTTGTAAGTTTCTAGAATCTATCAAAATATTTGAAGGAAATTGTCATTTCAAAAATATATAGAATTTTATTTCCCAAACTACTTGAAATGGATAAAAATAAAGGGTGCACAAATACAAAAATGAAAAAGCCATAACTAGTACTGACATATAAATAATTTCTAAAACACCATATTTGAACAACTCAAAGGAAGAATCGCATAAGAAGGGACATCATGCATCCACTAGAGGACCACACTGCCAATTATTATAAAGAAGATGAATGCAGATACTAGAAATAATTTGAGAAGAAATAAATTTTTCTTCTTTTGTAATGGACCTTGTGAGTTAAGCCACAAATATCAAAGAAAAAATGAGATAACTCCAAAAGAAGAGTTAGATAAATTTTCTAAAGAGCTAGAAAAATAGATTGTGGAACCAAAAGATTATGAATATAATAGATTCAAACCTACAATAAAGGGTCTTACCAAAAATTATGAAGCATCAACAAAAGAAAGAAGAACAGTTCTAGATCTACAAGAAAGGGATAATGAACAAAGCACAGAAGAGTATAGAAAAAGAGCTATGAGCTACAAGTTTCAAGAATTTAAAGTAATCTCTAGTTCAATAAAGGGAGTTAAGAGTTTTGACTATATGCATGCTATTAGATATCTTTTACTTCATGCTTTATCATGTTTGATTTGTTAACATCATGGAACAAATCACAGGAAAGGTGAAATAATTCAAACTTATCATTTCGTAAGATTATGGAATCCAAGTGTTAATTGGAGACATGTGAAGAGAAATGTATAATTTTTTTCTATTATATTCACCAAACAACTAAAAAGGAAAGATATTAAGGAACACATGAATTTGTTGGAATATTTGTTGTATTTAATATTATCATTACTAATAAATTCATCATATCATTCTCTTGGATAATTGGACAAATTAATTTATCCAAGGGAAATCATAAAGTAGGTGATCAATTACATATGTTTATAAAATTGACATTAATTTATGTTTATTTACTTAGAGTTATTTTATAAAAAGAAAATGTTTAAATACAAAGTTTTAATTTCTAAAAAAAAAAAAAAAATTCTTAGGTAAATAAAAAATTTAAATAAAAACCTTAAATAATTCTTAGAAGTATTTAAATAAAAAAATTAAATATTTCTTAGATAGTTAAAATGTTTTAGAACATTTAATTATGTTTCAATTTTTATATATGATCATGACATATAAAATAACTTTTAAGTAGATTAAAAATTAAATAATTCTTAGATATTTTTAATTTTTTAAATATTTAGTTGTGTTTCAATTTACAATTTACAAGTATGGTTATCATCTAATGGGGGGAATCATTATTGTTTAATATTTTTAATTTAATAAAATTAGAATTTTTTTTTTATGAATGAATGAAAAGAGAGAAAATGATATTAAATTTGAATATTATAAATTTTCCTACAATTCATGTTCATGAACATGGGACTATAAAAATATTTTACCCATTAATTTTTTTATGAATTATAATATTTTGAAAGTTGTTTATATTTTTATTCATTTAAGAATTATTTTTTCACAAATTATTTTAATAAGTGTTATTGAAATTATTTTTTCTAGAGAGTTTTTTTTTAGATTTCAAATTAAAAAATAACTATAAATAGAAATAACTCTTCATTAAATAAAATAAAAAATTGTTGAATAGTTGTAAAATAAAAAATAAATTTTAGAGAAAGTATAATATATATTATTGTATCAACAATTTTAATATTATTTAAATACATTATGTTAAATGTTATCATATTATAAAAAATAATGTATATTATTGTATCAACAATATATATTTTTAATTAGTATACTTATATTATTTTAAAAATAGAATAACACAAAAATATATATAAAATAATTCAAAAATAATTTATTATATAAAATTTGTTTCAAAATCCTTCATTATTTTTATTTATTATTATTTTAAAAACTTGTTTCATTATTTTTCATTATATATATTTATTATAAAAAAAATTTAATTAATTATTTAAAATTTTATATTTTATAAACACCTTATTATAGGGCATCTCTAATTAAACTCCCATACACCTAAATAAATCATCTCCTACGAATAAGCAGGGAGAGTATTGTTTTAATATCTTTCCTTCGGGGGATTATTCGGCGGAGTATTTATAGGAAAAGATTCCAATATATTTATTCACGTAGGAACTTAGGAAGTTAGGAGTGAAAACAAAACGTAAAAACGGAGGTGCAAAGTTAACGGAAATCTCTAAAAAAACGGATAAAGGAAGGAACTGTGAGATGAATGGCCCCGGCTACCCAAGGAGTGTACCCTTAGAGTGTGCCGGTTAAGCCGTGCCACATCGGTTAGGTTGTGCTTTCCTGAACTCAGTTGATCTGTTTCCTTGTTCAATTCAGTATAATTAAGCAAAGTTGTTGTTTAACAGAAAATTTATAACTTTATTTTTAAAAGCAATTTCAGATGGAAGAAGGTAAGTTCATAAAGTCCTCCAAATTTAAGGCTTCTAGCAGAGAAAGTCAGGAACATTGAACCCTCTTTCTTAGTAAAATGAAACCTTTGTATTAAGATTATATTTTAAGAATGATATATATGGAGTTTTATAAATTGAGTATAAAAAATAAACAATTTAATGCATAATATAATAAATAATATAATTTTTATTTTTATTTTAAATATATATCTATGTATAACTTTGATTAATAAAAAATCACTTTTGACCATTAAATTAAAATTACCTTTGGCCATTAAATTTAATATACCTCTTAAGACAGACCTCTTTCTTTAGGACGTAGATTTATAATGGCATAAGGCGTGCATTTTATGCCATTAGCAATAGTAGGTATTTTCTTTATTGGTAGTAGGTAGTTTTCATTTTCTTCAACATTTTAAACTAAACTGTTCTACCGACATCCTAATTTTGTCCCTTACATAGAGGCTAAAGCTTTATCTTTGCTGGCACATGGGAATTTTTATGTGTTAAAAAGCTAATGGAGATGTTGATAAAATCATTAATTTTTAGGGCCCACTGAAAACTGACTGGTTATTATCAAAAGAAACAGTACCAAAGCAACATAGAAACAAGAACGTGATTTGTAGTGTCTAGCTGTACATATTTATCCTGATACAGCCTAAAAGGGAAAGTATGATTCGTAGGTGAGAAAGAACCTAAAAGGGAAAATATGATTCCTAGGTGAGAAAATTTAAATGTGAGGTGTTAGTTGGATGGAGAGGAATAGATGAATATTACATCAAATCTATAATTAAGTTATAAATAATAATAAATGAACAGAAATATTGTTTAACTTTTTAATTGAAAAATGATTGATATTTGTTGAGGATAATGTGTTTTTTATGTCTTAGAATCTAGAAGTATATGCAGATTAGATCAAATTATAATTTTATTTTTATGTTGGATTCTCTTCTTCAATATATATTTGCTTTGTATCTTTGAAATGGATCTCTAATGATCTTTGGATTTTGATATATGAATTATTAAAAAAGTATATTGTAAGGAAACAATATTCTTTGTCATACTCTAAAGGTTTTTCTATTCTTTGTCACACTCTTAAGATTTTTCTATGAATTTGATGGAATTTTGCTTTTGACTTGTTTTGTTGTTTCGTTCTAGTTAGGATCGGGCACGGAATTTGATGGTCTATTTGACCTTTTTTGCATTTTGGACCGTATATTACAACCTAAAAATTTATTAGACCGTATTATTTGACTTGCTATATTTTTATATAACCGTAAATATGACACTTCAAATTATTATTAAATTGTAAAAATTTATTGTAGGCATATATATATAATAATGTTTATGATAAAAATATAAATTAGTTTATAATTGGAAATTGAAATAATTCTTTCTAATTTCACTTTATATTAATATATATGATTTATTATAAATATATTTATTAATTCAAAATTTGTTGAGAATATAATCTTTTCAATATTAAATATAGTTCTTTCTAATTTTTTAAAGATCTTGACATTTTTACTAATAGTTATCATTGCTTTATATTAATATATATGATTTAAAATATTTATTATAAAAATATATATTAATTCAAAATCTTTTCAAAATAGAATATAATTGATTTTTAACTTTTTGAATATTTTAACAAGATTTATTTTCTACATAATTTATAAACTTCTTGTTACAATTAACAATAAATTTTAGACTTCAGATTTATTTCTAATTATCAATATTTTCTAATTTTACAATTTTTTAATAAATATATATAGGATATTCTTATGAATAACAACATAGCACAAATTTTCATTGTATTTTCAAAGCATTTATTTTATAGCATTGTTTTTTCATCAACATTTATTTTATAGCATTTTGTGTACAGTGACTCTTAGCTTTGATTTTCTTCAATAGAGCATTTGGTTTTATTGGTAAGCATGTTGAAATTTTGTTTGTCTTTTACAAATATTTGTAATTTATGTTTTTAGATAGATGAATTTAAGATTAAACTATAAAAAAAATTGAACAATAGCAACTAATTTTACTTTATAGCATTGTTTTTTTAACAACATTTATTTTACAGGTGATTCAGCTTTGATTTTTTTCAAGCAGTAGTTGTGTTTTATTGGTGAACATGTTGAAATTTTAAATAATGAGTTGAATAAGGATTAAACTATTTTTAATTTTATATAATTATTTCTAGATAGGTTTAAAATTGATATTTAAATATTATTTTAGATAGATCAATTTGTAGATTGAACTATTTTTAATTTTATATAATTATTTCTTGCTAGATTTGATTTGAAATTGATATTTAAATGTGTTTTTATGATATTTACACATAAAATCAATAAATTAATTTATATTCAAAATAGTAATACAATTTTACAAATATTGATTTTTTAGGTACTTTAAAAAATAAATTTGACAGTTAATTTTTTTCATAAAACGTAAAATGATGGTATTTAAATGAATAAACCGTCACAAAATTTTTATATATGAGGCAAGGGTGGTCATCAAATTCGGACTGGTTAGGATTATTGTTTTGTTGTAGGGTGTTGGTTTGTTTTTTTGACCATGTTGTTTTGTGGTGATAGTTTTGTTGGCTAGTTGGTTTGTTTCATTCTAGTTAGGGTTATTGTTTTGTTGCAGGGAGTTGGTACGTTTTTTTGACCATGTTGTTTTGTGGTGATAGTTTTGTTGGCTAGTTGGCTTGTTTGTCATTCTTGTCCAGGTTCAAGGGCCCTTTCCCCTGCTTTTGTAATAAAAAACATTACACTATATATTCTATACCAAGTTATGCGAACCTATGTTTGGCAAATTTTAATGGAAAAGTATCAACACAAATTTTCCATTGCGATCTAATTGTAACTATTTCCCCTGATGGAACCATAGAATCTACCTTACTTTGCTCCCCACATCAAACAAATCATATTCCATGCACAATTCCACAAATCAATATTAGTTTGCATTAGTCGAAAATATAATCAATATATTAAATTTAATAAATAGCACAATTATTTAGACATTCGTCAATAGTAATCGTCGTCAACAAATCGAACACCATGCATTTATGCACACATCAGTCTAATAACATATTACAATTACTAACTCCATTACTAATAACATATTGCAATCACAAGTTCCACCACTAATTCAAATTACAATACAACTAAGAGATCTCAAAAGAAAAATAAAAGAGGTTCCCAAGAATGTGACAAAATTTACTCAACACTATATATATATATATATATATATATATATATATATATATATATATATATATATTCAGTCAAATATATATTTCCGTATTTCTTTTGATATTTAAACAATTCACCTTAATATTCAGACCACATGTTTGTGAGAGAAGTTGTAAGTATCACGTTTCACTCCTCAACTACTTCCGGATTTATGATGAGCCGTGGCATGTGTGGCAATAATATAATGCGCAATCCATTCTATCCTCGTTGTAGGAGCGTGGAATCTATTAATTTGGATCTTTCTTCTTAATTTATTATCTCTTCAGTGTCCTGATTTTGTTAATGGTGCAAGAGATGGAGGATGGGAATGCTTTGCAGGAGTTTATGGGAGTGAAAACCATGGTAGAAAAAGGGTTGGATCGAGTTCCTCGTCGTTTTATCAGGTCCATTCAAGAGCGATCAAAAGTCTCACAGGATATTGAAGATGAAGAGCACGAGAATATACCAGTTATTGATCTGCAGGAACAAGTACATGACAGTCCTTTTGGCCTTTCTGCCAATCTTGTGGAGGCCATCGGTCGAGCTTGTCATGACTGGGGATGCTTTCAGGTAAGTCATCACTCTTTCCTCTGTTTTGAACTTCATTGCAAATTACATCACGTGCTTTCTGATAAATTCATATTCATTGATAGTTTAGGCACACATTAGGTCTAGGAAATATGAATCTGTTTTAGGGTTTAGATGGATGCCTGTCGAATATAAGTTTATTGTGTAAAATATCATTGTAGGTGGTGAATCATGGCGTTGCTCCATCGGCCATGAATGAAATGATGGAAGCAGCTCGAGAGTTCTTTGAGTTGCCAGAGGAAGAGAAAATGAAGTACTTTACATTGGACACAATGTCAAAATTTCGGTATGCATCGAGCTTCAACTTGCAGAAGGATAAAGTACTAAGCTGGAGAGATTTCATCCGTTACTCCTGTCATCCGCTAGAGGATGTCATTTCTCTGTGGCCCACCTCTCCGCCTGCCTTTAGGTAATATCTATCCATGCATGACCTGCAATCAATAGCCTTGTCCACTGCACATGAAAAATTTCCACACAGGGCATTCTAAACAAAGCACTGTATACATCGGTTAGGTTGTGCTTTGCTCAACTCAGTTGGCCGTTTTCTATGTTCAATTCAGTATACTTAAGCAAAGTTGTTGTTTAACAGAAAATTTATAACTTTACTTTTAAAAGCAATTTCAGATGGAAGAAGGTAAGTTCATAAAGTCCTCCACATTTAAAGCTTGTAGCAGAGAAAGTCAGGAACATTGAACCCTCTTTCTTAGTAAAATGTAACCCTTTAATTAAAATATACTATACTAAATGTAACCCTTGTATTAAGATTATATTTTAAGATTGATTTGTATGGAGTTTTATAAATTGAGTATAAAAAAAATAAAATAATGAAAATTATATTTCTATTTTAATTATAAATATATATCTCTATATAACTTTGGTTAATAAATAATCACTTTTGACCATTAATTAAAACTACCTTTGGCCATTAAATTGAATATAACTTTTAAGACAGACCTCTTTCTTTAAGCCGTAGATTTATAATGGCATAAGGCGTGCATTTTATGCCATTAACAATCGTAGGTATTTTCTTTATCGGTAGTAGTTCTCTTTTTCTTGAACATTTTAAACTAAACTGTCGCATCCACATCCTAGTTATGTCCTTTAGATTGAGGCTAAAGCTTTATCTTTGCTGGCACATGGGAATTTTAACGTGTAAAAGAGCTAATGGAGATGTTCATAAAATCATTAATTTTTAGGGCCCACTGAAAACTGACTGGTTAAATTTATCAAAAGAAACGGTACAAAAACAACATAGAAAAAAAAACGTGATGCTTTGTGTCTAGCTGTATATCTTTATCATGGTGTAGTCTAAAAGGGAAAATACGATTTGTAGGTGAGAAAGAACTTAGAAAGGGAAAATATGATTCCTACGATAGAAAGAATTTAAATGTGAGGTGTGTGTTGAATGGACTGGAATAGATGAATAGAGTAATTAGATAAAATGTATAATTAAGTTATAAATAATAATGAATGAAAAAAAAATATTGTTTAATTTTTTAATTGAAAAATGATTGATATTTATTAAGGATAATGTGATTTTTATGTTTTAGAATCTAGAAGTTTATGTAGTTTACAATTAAAATATTATTTTATTTTTATGTTGGATTGTCTTTCTTAATATAAATTTGTTTATATGTTTGAAATGAATTTCTAATGACCTTTGGATTTTGATATATGAATTATTAGAGAAGTACATTGTAAGGCAACAATATTCTTTGTCATACTCTCAATATTTTTTAATTCTTTGTCACTCTTAAGATTTTTCTGTTAATTTGATGGAATTTAAGAATACCAAGGCAAACAATAAATTGCAAATATGCGTATGAATGTTAGTTTGATTGCAAGATGGTTCATGTACACTAGGATGAGTGTGATAAGATGTGTTAGATTCTTTATTTTAATTGAATGAAGATATTAGTGGATGGATTTCAATTTATTACATTATCATACTATAAACAAATTGTGTGGAAATGAATGTCTTTTTATACCTAAACATAGTATTAAATTGTGAATATTTTTTGCAGTATTAGCTAGTCTAGAATTAAGGTATAGAATGAGACTAGTTTTTAAAGTATTTGATTTTTATTTTTTAAGTAAAAATAAATATTGTGATCTTTAGAACAACCTTTCATACATGAACATGACTTAATTCAGACAAATAGACAAATTTATGTCTAACAGAATTAAATAAAGATTACATTAATGACTAAAATCAAACAAATATACCAATCAAATTAAAGTAACTAAAAAAAATAAAACAATAATAATATATATAAATACATAAATAAACACAATAAATAGACCAAAATTTGTGGCAATATCCATTCACATTATATGAAAAAAATATTGAGTCGTTAAATTTATTACACAATGCTTTTGAATGTAAATTATTATTATTTTGATAAAACTGCATCCAGAATGTCTAGTTACAATCTGTTAAGCTTGCTTCTACGTTTCGAATGCTGAACAACATTGTTTAAACTTTGTAGGAAAGCGAGTGCAAATTTCTGTACCCAAATTCATAGGGTGCTAAGGAAGCTTTGTGGTGCAATTTCGCAAAGCCTTCGGCTCCCAGAAAACTACATTGAACAAGAATTTACAGACTATTCGCAGATTATGGTGTGCAACTACTATCCGAAATGTCCAGACCCTGAGTCCACTCTGGGTGTAGGGAGCCACACAGACCCAGGTTGGATAACAACATTGATGCAGGATGATGTCATAGGACTACAGGTCCTCCATGGAGATCGCTGGGTTACAGTCAAGCCTCTTCCCCATGCGCTTGTCGTCAATATGGGTGATGTCCTGCAGGTAACATGGTTTCCTTATTGGCCTTAACATACCTAGTCATATGAAAAGGGACAACGGCTTGCTTTGTCTTTCTGAACATTTTTCTTTGTTATAAAATTTTAAACAGATACTGAGCAATGGGATATACAAGAGTGTAGAGCACAGAGCGACCGTTAATGGAAGCAGAGATCGGATATCTGTGGTGACAACGTATGGTCCATCTCTCAACACCATTATCAGACCAGCTCCTGAACTACTCCTGAAGGGTTTACAGCCTGCTTATGGCAAAATAGTTTATAAAGAATACATGGAGATGGTTCTAAGGGGATCACTTGAAGACAAACGTTCGTTGAATTTCAAGCATCTGGAAATACAAAGAAATGAAAGCTGAGCGATCGATTGGGTGTGTATATATAGTATAAGTTTGTTTCAACATGTTATAATATTTAGCTTTGTGTATATATAGTATAAGTTTGTTTCGACATGTTATAATATTTAGCTTTGTGTAAGCTGCTTCACAACTAAAAGTCTGATTGCAATTATTTCATATTAAGGTGAAAATGATTATGCCACTGCTATTAATAGAGGCTAGGCACGAAATGATACTATTTTCGGATTACTCCGACATAGATTATGCCTAATAACTGTTACGTGTTCAACTAAATGCTTGATTGTATGCTCAACATTCTGATCTCTGGTGAGTAAGATTACATAAATTTTTTGTGTGTAAAAATATTGATAATATGTGACGGAACTGCTCGATTCTCTCACAAATAGTAGACCAGCAAATTCTCTCTGCTAGAGAGGGTTTAAAATATGCGCTTTAATTTTTTCATTCTATATGCTCTTTAGTATGGATCCTTCATGCATCTGAAGAAATTTTCAAGTATGTATTTGAAATAGCATTTTCGACCCTTTTTTTTCCTTCCTTTTTTTAAAAAAATTGGTGTAGTTTTTTAATATTATATTGTTTTTACGTATATCTTTTTTTCTCTTTAAATGAATTTATGATTCATCAATCCAACAAATATTGTTGGGGTGGATAGTTTGATGGTGTATAGGGGTGGCTCCACAAAAAAAGTGATGTAAGAAGTTCATTCTTAAAGTATTTCATGTAAAGTATTTCGTGATGTATGTCTTCTAAAACACTTTTAGATATAGTCTTGTCCATCCTAGAATTTGATAATGCTTATTGACGACTTGAAAATATCTCTATAATAAGACATTTTGTTGGGAGGACTTTCCATAAAAGATTGCTTAAATAATGGGTCAACAAAGCTTGAGACTCATATGGGGTCCACTTTGATGCTATTTGGAATCACACAAGTGGGTTCTTCCATTTTCATTCTTGTAAACCTTGTCATGTAAAAATCATCCTCAAACATGGCCATTGATTTGTCCATGAATCTCTATAGTTTCCACACTTTAGACATGAGATGTTGTCATCTTTAAGAAGAGATTTATCCAAATCCTATTCTATATGAAATTTCTTAGGTTACTCTTTTTATTCTAAGAAATTTCATTTGTGATGAACAAGATATGTTTTGTATTACCTACCTATAAAGATGTGTTTGCATTGGAATCACTCTTTCAAAACCTTTGAAGGAGTCAACTAATATTCATATTAACTAAATGAGACACACCCAACATGTCCTTTATCTAAATATATTAGAGACTTGTTAGAGGTGCAAATCCTTTGATCATAAGGATAGAGATTTCCCTCTCGTCACTCCAATCCCAAACCTAAAAATAATGGTCCGCTTTTGTTAAATGAGGATGTGTCAAAAATAGTTGGAAATTTTAAGCATAATTAGAACACTACAAGTAATGTTACCCCACCTAAAAAATATTGTGTTATTTTTTAAAAACCTTAGAATAAGGAGAAATGAATTGTTACTTTCAATGTTTAATTGTCTAAGGAGGAAAATGAACATATATTCTCAAGCTACCACTTCTATCTTGTCCTCTAACATATTATTTTTATCGAACACCATTCTCTTCCTCTCTTGTGTTTTCAGAATGGCCTCATAGTCTAACTTGGAATTTGAAAGAAAGAAAATATTTTATAGAAAAAACAAAGTATAGTCAACTAATAGTTCATCTTGGTAGCTTTAATACCCTTTCAAAGAGTGAACTTTTAGAGAACATTTATGCAACCCTTAATGAGATAGATAATTATGATAAAGCTCTTGATTGCCACTAATGAATTTTTTTATCATGGAATGGTTTAGTTCCAATAGACCTTCTAAGAAAGTAATCTATGGGATACACAATAAATATTTCTAATTTTAAATATTCTATTTTTTGAAGAGGTTAATATTGATGATACTTTCATCTATTTTTCCTATATTTTATTTCTATTATTTTTCCTATAATTTAGCTAGGAAACCATTTTTTAGTAATCATGATACTAATCTTGGTGGTGGTGTTACTTTTCTCTCTTCCAAATAGAAGTCACATTTAGTTGACTAGGAGTGTGACTTTAATAGCTAGGATCTATGCGATCTTCTCAATATTAAGAATTATTTCTTTGAAGTTATTAACATTTATAATGTCAACCACTTTATTTAAATATCTTCTATTTAATGTTGTATCACTAATTTAATTATTTCATGTGTAGATATTCTAGTAATAAAAAAATATCTACATCCATAGTAAATTAGGGATTTATGATAAAAAACTTGGCCTCCATCATAACATCCTATTTTATTTACATGGAGAAATCCTCATTCCAAAATTAATAGATTTTACAAATAGCTTAAGGTCATGTTCTTATCTCAATCTTTATTTTCCTTTGCAAGCCATTTTTCATTACTAGTGGTGATTCTATTTATTTTTTTCCTTCTAGACAATTTTTCCATATGGATTTGTATGAAATGTAAATATGCAAAACTAAATACTAAAATTATTATTTTTCCAAAACATGTCTTATCTAACTAATAAACCCATATTTGCTCATATCTAATGTGTTTAGAATTTCATAACACATCGTCTTGCTTTGAAAAAAAGGGATTAGATGATGGAATAATACTAAAAAATGTATCACACTTTCTTTGCATTTGTCATTTCTTGTTTGTGCACTTCAACCATGCTCATATAAGGTGACTATTTTAGAGCTTTGTCATGTTAATTTCACTTGAAGAACAATTCTTTTCTCTTACTCTAAATATCAAGTTGTTAAAATTCATCAATAGAAGAAAATTGTTGATAACCATTCTACTTATGGAGATAAACTCATAACTCATCTTCATTGGCTTGAAATTCAAGATAGAGATCTTAAGTTGTTCCTCCAATTGTTGTGTTCTCACCATAATTTTTAATATATCAAAAGAATCAATGTAAAAAATTATATTTAAATAGACCTTCTTTCTTTTACTTAGGATTTTATGTTCGGTTATGAGTAGGTTTCAAAATACTAAGGTGGGACTCCTAAATGAGTGAATGTAGTTGAAAACTGGTTAAATTTAGTCTGGTGTTATCTTACACACACTTATATATAGTGCTCTATATGATCATCATCTAATCAAATAAGATGTTTATAAGGCTATTTTCCCCATGGATAATGATAAAGAAAAATTTTACAATAGATTTACTTATGTATTTCTCAAGGCCTTATCATATGTTTTTTATTAGATAAGTAGGGTAGGGCCCTAATCCCTTACAAAATGAAAAATAGAGCCAAACAACTTAGCTAAATAGACTGGCCCAACACAACGAATCAGAGAGAAACAACAAGACAAAACAACAAACACCAAAGACTAGTCAGAAACAACATACTACAATGAACAATTCAAGAAATAGAACTTGAACCAAGCAAAGCCTCTAAGGGCGAGTTAAACAAAAATGTAACCTTTTTAGAAGGATGTTTCTTCTTTCTATGAACCATTGTCCAAGAAGAATTAGAAACAAAAATTAAGAAATTTTTAACAGAAGGGGAAGACTCCCCTCCAGAGTAGCAGACAAGAGGAACAACTGTTACATCAGGTGCAACATCTGAAACCAAGATAGGAACAACCAGATCTAGAGACCGCACAATAGTATCCAGCGAAGGAGCAACAACCATCACATCTGAATCATGTGGAGCAAAATGAACCTACACAAAAGGTTTAGAAAGTTTTTCCAAAATAGGGGCAACAGGGGAGTCCACAGGAGGAGCAACAATTGCATCATCAATAATATTTTTCTTTACAGAAGGAGAAGGAGACCTTGAGTCTTCATCAGAAGACACAAAATTAGCAGCAGGGTACACTATTAAGTGTTCACAAAGTGAGTTATTCCACCAGGTAGCAAAGGAAGCAGGGCGAGAACCACGAGAACAATCATGAACCAAGTGAGAAACAACAAAACAACATCTAAAGTGAAAAGGAAGACCCTCGTAGTCCACCATCTGAGACCATGACCAACCATTAACCTGCAAAACTACCTCACCAAGTAGAGCCTTCAAAAGATCAACCTCCACCAAGATCCTAGCATAGGAGGTGTGAGTAAAATTCTTGGAAGCCATATCCACTTTCAAGAATCTACCAAGAACATTACCAATACCCTCAAAGGAAAAGGAGTACTAGAAATGTAAGGGAAGATAAGGAAATCTTACCCAAATAGACACAACATCTAAGGGTTCATTCAAGGGGTTGAAAAAATGAGCCCACGGTCTAATGGAGAGGGGATGAGAGTCCCAATTCCACAAACCATAGTCTGAAATAGTCTCTCTATCCTCAGGAGAACTAAAACTCGCAATAAGAGAACCCTTTGTAGAAGGGTAAATCTCCATTTGACCATCAACTAAAGGAGACAAATGGTTAGTGATCCAAAGATGTAAATCAAGGAGGGAAGGCCACAAGAAGAAAAATCTAAAAATAAGTGCATTTTCGGAGTAAAAAGAAATATTTTCAGCAACTTCCTTACCTAAAGAGACAAAAGGAGCAGCATTTGCACACACCAAGGGATGCACAGAGCCCTCCCTTAGCCTCTTTTCCTTCACTACATCAACAAAAGAGGGTTGATGATCAGGACAAGCACCCAGACTTCCGAGAGAGTTCATGGAAGCCTCATTCATGCCCACAGTAGCAACAATTAGGGAAGCCCCAATTGCACCCACAACAACAACATATGGGGAATCCCCATTCGCACCCACAACAACAACAGCAGGGGAAGAACTTGCTACTACCCTAGAGAAAACCATTTGCTCTGCCGGACAGGCCTTATCATATGTTATTGGTAGATATCTTCAAAAAATTTGTCATGATTTATATCAATCCAATTATTTAGATAAAAATATCACTAAATTTAATACCAAGTTCATAACTAATGATGGAGATCAAGTGGAAATTTGCAATTAGATACTCACCACTTTATTCATTGCCTCCTATAAATTTATGTAAAGTTATGATTCTCAATATATTTCATCCTAATCATTTGGTTATTCACACTAAGCAAACTAGCTTCATCAAATATAGGTACATTCCTAGAAATACCATTATTGTATTAGAAGGAATGGAATAAGCTAGGTATTATCAACATTAAGTTTCATTTTATCCTTTCTATGCTCTAATACCTAAAATTGTCTCCCTCACTTTATGTACTTATTTTGAATTGTCTTTGTTGAATCTCTATTTTTAACACCATTAATGGTTGTTAGTTCAAATTCTTTTTGTATTTTCTGGTCGTGCCCACAAAAGGATATAAAAGTCACGGTAAATCCTAACCTGGGAATTGGACATTCCAGCAGGCGACTAACATCTTCTTATGGTCGTTCATTTACTTTGTCAAACCAGGGAACGTATACTTGAAATGGAGCGGCACTGTATGTGCACTAAGAACCGGTTTCAATCACGATTTACCAGAAATAAATGCGTGAAAGGAATTCTACTCATGCTACAGGAATGTAATGCGAAGCCTTCTAAACTTAATCAAAGCAGAAACCATAATAGCTATAACTGAGAAACAAACTATGAACTGGCCTTATGCTGCAGGAACAAACACAGGGATGGATTCCCGATGCTGCAGGAACAATATAAGACTGGGTTTGCACCGAAACTTCAAGAACAAAATCTAACTTATGATCAATAGAAAATAAATGACTAACTAACTAACTACAGATACTTACTAAGTGGGCCCCCTTAGCAAGCATCAACTAATTATGCAAGGATTAAACTTAGAAGTTCATCAGCTTTTATTCATAACTCAGAATGATATACATTGTTTGCTCATATGAGAACTAACACAAAACTCTATCTTTTATCATAATACTAACTCTTACATATTCTGCCTCTTATTATCAAACTAACTCTTACATGCTATGCTTGCTCACTCGTGCAGGAGGAACACTTATTTAAACCAGAAAAACAACTAACTACCTAACTTAACAAAGAAAGACGTGGACATAAATGAATCCTGAAACTGAGGAACAAACTTCTCATAAATGAAAACATATCCATTCAACATGATCCAGAGAATTTAGCATTCCACTCTTTCCAGATTAATGATCATTAAGTTTCTTCCCAACGACCCGGACAGAGAGTCTTCGCCGAAACAACTTCCTCGACACCGTGTTGCAAATGGACTTTACTGCAGGGCCGAGATCCGTTGCGCTTGACTCGTTCATGCTCCCTTCAACAACCTGTGATGCACAAGGCAACAGAGGCGAAAGAAAGCATGCGTGGAAAACAACACGATCCATTCATTAATCACAAATTAAATCTATCCCATTATTCAAAAACCATATGCATTGTATCAGTCGCTTGGGAAGTCAAAACAGGGTAATTAATAAGACACATGGAGATGTTTAGGCTGCAGGAATGTAGGAATATATTGCTACAGGATACTACCCATTTTAGATAAAGAATCTTTAATAAAAGAGTTAAAACATCCATTAGCAGCAAAAGTAGAGATATTAAAAGTACATCATGATACTCAAATTATGAGCATATCCTGAGCTCATCATCTTCTACCATATTTGTTTAAGATTCCCTTTGGCTTATTGTTTGTATATGTTCGATTCTAAAGGCTTTAGATATATTTTGGCTAATTTTGTGTCATAGCTAAAATAGTTAAAAGAATCACCCTACCCAAATCTACTAAGTAGTTCGTTAATGGTAATTTTTTAAATATCTTATTTCTCACTATTTTGGAGGAAAAAATAACTCTCCAATGCCTAGATCTCTTTATTCAATCCTTGAGACTAACATTCAATGGTAGAAAGATCAATTTTGTAGGTGACATTTATTAGGTAAGCCTTCTTAGCTTAATCCTATAGGTAGACATATTTTGGCCATGGGAAATATTTTAGATGCCAAGAATACCTACTGTTATTTATGAATACCCTTTGTTATTTATGAATACCCTTTTCTCTCTAGTAAGAAATTTATAGAGTTTAGAAAAAAATTAACCTTCTAGAGTTTAGACCTCTCTCCCTAGAAAGTAAATTTTAGATGTACTCTAAAAATTTGTGTGCTACTCATGTCTATTATTCTTGTTGGTTTTCATCAAAATATTTCTATCAAAATATTCTAAATACCCAATGAAATTTTATGGGTCTCCTCTAGCCATGATAAATAATTTCATAGAGTGGCTTGGGAGGTTTATGTTAGCCTAGTTTATTACATTGTCTTTGTTATTCTTTACGAGGTAGTTGCAGTTGTCCAATTACCAGTTGCCACCGTTCTGTCAATTGCTCTCCCCTATTACCTTCTTTCTACTTGTATAAATACTATTGCAAGCATCTAAATAAAATATCAAGTTTTCTGCATCATCTTGTCTTCATTTGGTATCATTTCCCTTCTACTTTCTTGTTCATGTGCTTTATCATTAGTCTGACATTATGAGTGGCAGTTAGTAGTCTGGTTTGGATATGGAGTCAAATATCAGCAGATACTCCACCGATTATGATTCTTATTCATTGATCCATAATTTGGAGTGCGAGTTGAATGCAAGAGGCTTAGATTACGATGGTTGTAAGGAACATCACAAGGCACTGGTCACAAGATCAAACCCCTTCAAAAGGAATATTCTATAGAGGCGTGAAGATAAATAGTTGGCAGTAGTTCATTGTCGAACAAACACCATGGCGGTCAACTTCTTGTAAGTCTGTGCATAGAATTCTACTTTTTTATCGAGAGTGTTTGAGTGTATCCATTATTTTTGGTGAATGTCAAACTTTCCAGATGATGCCAACAGTGCTGTCAGCAATCATGGAACCCAAAATATAGTCCATGATAGCACTGGTTTCTATTTTGCTCTCTTAGATGCTCTTCAAGAATAATTTTTTTGTTTTGAAAACATGTCTTCTCCTAAATTGCTTCTTTTTGATGCCCAACTCCTCAAGGGGCCTAATTATGTGGCATGGAAGAAAAATATGCACACAATTCTTCACTTTGAAGAATTATGGAGGATTGTTACTAGCTCGGTTCAACATCCAACTGATGTAGATGAGAAAAAGAAATTTGACAAGTCTGACGCAAAGGCCTTGATGTTGATGACTCTTAGTATCACCGATGAGGTTCAGCCTTATATTTGGGATGCAGCAACATCAAAGGCGACCTGGGATGCTCTATCTACTATCTACCAAGCCAAGAACTAGACTAAGATTTGAAGACTAGAGGCAGAGGAGCATTCAAAAACTAAAACAACTCAACTCATAATTAAATACAGAATAAAACAGAGAGAAAAAATTTGAAACACACAGAATAAACCCAAAAAAATTGATTTTGTATTAATTCATTCAAAAAATATATATTTGATTTCATAGAAAGGGCTGCTGCTCTATTTCACCACAATTTTAGTTCTGCAGAGCACACTTTTCTTATTTTTGTTCTCACTTCATTAATTATAATAACAAACCTCCTTACAAAATATACCCATAAAAAATCACCAAGAAAATTCACCAGGAAAGAGGTGAAATAAATGTCATTAATTACGTTAATTGTAAAACCCAGATTCACGTCAAGTGAAAAAATTTAATCCCAAAAATAATCAAAACCCTATTAAATATTGTCCTTTTAAACATTAAATGCTCGATAAAATATTCATGCTAAAAATCTTATCAAAAATAAACTTCACCGCTCAACCGCCAAGAGAAAATAAGAAGGTCGCGAGACTGTGGGAGAAACCGCTCCACCGCACGCTATGGAGGACAACCTTGCAGGATATTGGTAGAATTGCAATACCACCCAGCACAAACAAGAATCCCACAGTATGGTGGTAGACACCGCTCTACCGCAAGCTACAGAAACTGAGGATGCGGGAATGCGGGAAAAAGGTCTGGAATGCACGCAGGAAGCAGGAGTTGGAATTATTTGCAACACTCCCCCTTAATTACAACTACTGCCGTCAATGATGCCCAAATGATCTCTTTGATAGATGAAATTGTCTTTTCCCAGAGCCTTGGTAAAAATGTCTGCATACTGTTCCTAAGACTTGCAAAACTCTAAGAAGATTTCACCATTGTTGATTAACTCTCTGATGAAGTGATATCTTGTGTCAATGTGTTTGCTCCTTTTGTGAAAGACTAGATTTTTTGATAATGCTATGGCTGAATTGTTATCACAATATATTTTTGTTGCCTCTTCTTGTTCTTGTTTCAACTCTCCCAACACTCTTCTCATTCATACTGCCTGACACAAGGCACTTGTGGCTGCTACATATTTTGCTTCTGGTGATGAAAGAGTGACTATTGGCTACTTTTTTGAAGCCCATGATACTACACCAGTGCCAAAATGAAAAACATAACCTGATGTTCTTTTTTTGTCATCAATACTTCCAGCATAGTCACTATCAGTATACCCAATCAGCTTGAACTCATCAGAACTTGAATATTTGATGCCAAAATTCTTTGTTCCACTTATATATCTCAAAATTCTTTTTCCATCTTTCCAATATGATTCTTTTGGAGTCTCCATAAATATGGAAATCAAACTTACATCATACATTATGTCTGGTCTTGTGGTTGTCAAATGCACGAGACTACTAACAAGTCTCTTATATAAGGTTGAATCCACATTTGAACCTTTGTCATCCTTACTTAACTTCAAGCCTATAACAATTGGTGTTGGTGTTGATTTGCAATTTGTCATGTTAAACCTCTTAAAAATATCATTAGCATACTTGGTTTGAGAGATGAATATACCATTTTCATTTTGATTCACCTCAATTCCTAAAAACTATTTCATGAGTCCCAAATTTGTCATTTCAAATTCTTTCTTCATAGTTCCTTTAAACAAATCAATTGATAAATCACCCATAAAAATCAAATCATTAACATACAAGCATACAATCATAATTTCACCTTTTTCATTCATCTTGGTATACAATGTAGGCTCGTTGTTGCATTTGATGAAGCCATTCTATAATAGTTATGAATCAATTCTACTATACCAAGCTCTTGAGGCTTGCTTGAGACCATATAGTGCTTTCTTTAGCTTGTAGACTTTGTCTTCTTGTCCTAATATCTCATACCTAGGTGGTTGTTCCAATAAACTTCTTCTTCAAGATAGCCATTTAGAAAATCTAATTTCACATCCATTTGATGAACTGGACATTTGTGTTGTGCCGCAATGGCAAGAATCATCATTACTGTGTCAAGAAGTGCTACAGGTGCAAAAGTCTCATTATAATCAATTATGGGTTGTCGTGAATAACCTTTTGCCACTAATCTTGCTTTATGTCTTTGTACTTCACCATTTGCATTTAATTTTGTTTTGTAAACCCATTTTACACCTATTGCATCTTTGTCTTTTGGAAGACTCACCAACTCCCATGTTTGATTCTTTTCAATTGCATCAATTTCTTCATCCATTGCACATACCCATTTATCATCCTTAATTGCATCCTCAAAATGTATTGGATCATCTATTTGTGAATAAAATGAAAAAAGAGACATTTGATTAGTATTATTATCACCTTCATTTTGTTCATATATATCCTAGGTTATACTTCTGATTTTCTGTCTCCTCATGCTTGCCAATGTAGGATTTGATAAATCACTTGAACTTGTTGAATGTGGACTTGTTGGTCCAACACTTGAAGTTGTTGTTGTAGATGGTGTTTATTGTCATAATCATGAAGCTTCTCTTACATTTGATGATGATGTCACTTGTGGACCACTTTTTTGAGCTTGAATGGGTGTGGAAGGAGTCACATTAGTAGGAATATTTGCTGGTACATAAACTTCATTTTCCTCTTGTGGTATACTCATTGATAGATTGACTATTTTTTCTTTACTTCCATCCCATGCTTCATCTTCTACAAACTGTATGTCGCTATTGATTATGACTTTCTTAGTTGTTGGATTATAAAGTTTGTAAGCCTTGGATTCATCACTATATCCAACAAATATGTATTTTTCTCCTTTATTGTATAGCTTTCTTCTTAATTCATTGGGCACATATGCATATGCCACACAACCAAAAACTCTCATGTGAGCAACATTATGTTTCCTTCCAGTCCATGCTTCTTCAGGAATGATATTCATAACAGTTTTTGTTAGACACCTATTCATTATATGTGTTGCTCATGATACAACTTCATCCCAATATTCATTTGGAAAATGTTTGGCTTTCAACATGCTTCTAGCCATTTCCATGATTGTTCTATTCTTCCTTTTAGCTACCCCATTTTGCTGAGGTGTGTATCTAGTAGTAAACTGCTTGTGAATCCCATGATCTTTGCAAAAGTTTAAAAACTCTTTTGGAATATATTCACCTCCTCTATTTGTCCTCAATGCTTTAATGTAATACCCACTTTTCTTTTCAACAAGAGACTTAAATTGACAGAAGAAATCAAACACTTCATTCTTTTTCTTTAGAAAATAAACCCATGTTTTCCTTGAATAATCATCAATAAAAGTAAGAAAATAAAAACTACCACCAATTGAGGGTGTTTGCATAGGTCCACACAAATCTGAATGTACAATCTCCAAAGGGGCTTCTACTCTAGTTGACTTTCCTGCTAGAAAAGTTTCTCTATGTTGCTTTCCTAAGATACATCCTTCACATATTCTTTTAGGTTTTTCTATTAGAGGTAATCTGTTGACCATGCTTTTCCTATGAAGCAGATTTAGACCTCCAAAGTTAAGATGCCCAAATCTCAAGTGCCATAACCATTTTTCATCTTTTATTTATGCTTGAAAGATAGTTTGTATGGCTCTTGTTGTTTCTTGTGCTTGTGCATAATCTATATTCAAATCCGGTTTTATCTTTAGGGGAAACATTATATTACTAGTCATTTTGACCTTAGCAATGAGCTGATTACTTGGGTATTTGTCTAAAATTGTGCACAGTCCATTTTTGAAAGTTACTCTATACCCTTTTTGAACAAGTTGTCCCATACTCATCAAATTGTGTTTTAGACTAGGCACAAAATACACATCTGAGATATATTTTTTCTCCCCCTATTTAGTTAGAATGTTGACATTTCCCTTTCCTTTGACTGACACTTTGTTTTCATTACCCAATGTAACATCAAATTTAACATTTTCATCTAAACTTGAAAACATTTCTAAATTTCTTGTCATATGGTTGCTAAGCCTGATTCTAAAAACCAAACATCTTTTTTACTTTCTTGTGGAACATTACATGCCAAAAACATTGTGATTTGTTCTGACTTTTTATTTTTATTTTCTTTTGTAAAATTTTTATTTTGTTTTCCAGAATCATAATGTTTCTTTCTAGACTCATTCATGTAATGGACAAACTTTTTATGGTAGTGACATTGGATTTGAGACTTATCATACCTTTTTCCTTGTGATAGATTTTGAGATGAACTTGGGCCTGAGTTCTGGTACTGCCTCTTCCACTTGAGCTTGATGGGCTGCTTCTTCCACCTCTATAAATACTTCTTCCTCTTCCTCTTCCTCTGAAATTTGATCTTCCTTTGCCTCTTCCTTGGATGATTGAAGCTTGTGACTTAAAAGCATGCTCCTATGACATGTTTGCAGACCTGCTCAGCCTTTGTTCATGAGAAATAAGAGATGCATGGAGGTCATCAACTAAAAACTATGTGAGGTCATTTGTTTCTTCTATGGTTACAACAATTGTCTCAAATTTTGTGGGTAAAGTCCTTAGAATCTTTTCAACCACTCTTCTATCTTCAAGTGTTTCACCATGCACGATCTAATTTGATTTACCAGTACAATGATCTAGGTGAAGAATGAATCTATTGATTCATTGTCCTTCATATATATAGTTTCAAAATCCCTTCTTAGTATTTGTATCTTTGTTGTTTTTACTTTTTCCATACCTTGATAAGCTATTTGAAGTATGTCACATGCTTGTCTAGACCTTGTTGCTATTGCAATCCTTGGAAAAATGCTCTCATGCACTCCTTGAAGAATAAAGAAAAGAGCTTTTGATTCCTTCTTCCTATTGTCTTTCAATAAGTCCTTCTTTGCTTGAGTCAAAGCATTGTAAGCTACTGCATCAACTAGCTCTGGAAATCCATTCTCTACTAACTCCCATAAAGTTTGTGAGAAAAGAAATACCCTCATGGTAATTTCCAATAATCATAATTTTTCCCATTAAACTATGGGATTTGTGGGTTAGTCAAGCTTGTGCTTGCTTCCATTCTTTCACTGTGAAAACTTGCCTGAATACCTTTGCTGAAGCTTTTGAGAAAACCCTTTTACTGTGAACCTGCTCTGATACCACGTGAAGGCCAGAGGCAGAGGAGCATTCAAAAACTAAAACAACTCAACTCATAATTAAATACAGATTAAAACAGAGAGCATAAATTTGAAACACACAAAATAAACCCCAGAAAATTTATTTTGTATTAATTCATTCCAAAAATATAAATTTGATTTCATAGAAAGAGTTGCTACTCTATTTTGCCACAATTTTTCTTTTGCAAAGCACACTTTTTTATTTTTGTTCTCACTTCATTAATTATAATAACAAACTTCCTTACAAAATATACCCATCAAAAATCACTGAGAAAATTATACTAGGAAAGAGGTGAAATAAATTTCATTAATTACATTAATTGTAAAACCAAGATTCATGTCAAGTGAAAAAATTTAATCCCAAAAACAATCAAAACCCTATTAAATATTGTACTTTAAAACATTAAATGCCTGATAAAATATTCATGCTAAAAATCCTATCAAAAATAAACTTTACCACTCAACCGCCAAGAGAAAATAAGAAGGCCATGGGATTGCGGGAGAAACTACTCCACTACACACTATGGAGGATGACCTCACGAGATAGTTGTAGAACCACAATACCACCCAACACAAACAAGAGGCCCGCAGTATGGCGATAGACACCGCTCTACTGCAAGCTACAAAAATTGAGAATGCGGGAAAGCGGGAAAAGGTCTAGAACACACGTAGCAAGTAGGAGTTGGAATTATTTCCAAAAAGAATATCCACCTTCAATCGAAGTTGCATACACTCAGTATGCAAGATAGAAATAAATTAGAGGATTTTTTGTTTCGCATATCAGAACTTTGAGCAAAGCTTGTTGCTCTTGGTGAAAGGTGGAGGATGCGTTGCTTGTTCTAATTACATTAAGAGCTCTTCCTTCTCAATTTTTTACCTTTGTCATAACATTAAGCATCACCAAGAAAAAGATGAATTTTGAGGAGTTGGTGAATTTGTTGCAGCAAGAAGAAGCTATTCAATTAGTACAAACTGAGTTTGAAGACAAAGCTCTCATCTCAAGATGGAAATGTAGTCCAAGGGCTCGCAAGGGATAGTCACAAAAGCAGATGCCACCAGAGAAGCCTCTGAAGGAGAATTGTTGGTGTTACATTTATAGTACCTCCACACATCACACTAGCCATTAATGGTATAATGGTCTCACTCAAGGTAATTCTAGGCAAGAAGGATCCTCTAGTTGTCCTCGTACTTGGAAGAACAAGGGTCATATTGTAACACAACCAAAGAGTACATCGGATGAGGACCGTGGCATTAATTAAAACATGGTTTTTGTTTCTCACACTTCACATCCTTCACAAGATGTTTGGCTAATTGACTTTGGTGTTATGTCATATTGAGAGCTTTTTGATACACTGACTGATCAACCCACAAGAGATCAAGTTCTCATTGCCAACAATAAGGAGTATGTTGCAATAGGCATGAGAACTGTCACCATTCCTCTTGGGGAAAAGAGTTGTAACCTCACTACAGTGCTCTATGTTTTAGGTTTGACATCCAATCTTTTATCTAACAATCAGCTCTTGAATCATAAGCTTCAGGTTTAGTTTTAAGTTGACAATGGTATCAAAACTTTCTTGATCTCTAGAGATGGTGTGTTTCTTGCTAAAGCCTTTCTGAAAGGTTGATTATTTTCCTTAGATACTATTTCTTCCTATACAATTGCTCTTGTTTCCTCTACAGTTGACTCCACTATTCCTTGGCATTATCTATTTGGGAACCTCACAATTGGATCCCTCTATCAACTCAGCTCTAAGGAGATGGTACATGGACTTCCTTCTCTTTCTCCTTTTTTTCCTCTATGTTTGGATTTCTTGTAGGAAAACAACATTATGATCTATTCAGGTCAAGTTCCTTTCATGCTAAGGACTGTCTTGAGGTTGTTCATACCGATCTATGAGAACATTTCCTTGCTTCCTCTCAAAGTTGCAAGTATTTTCAATTGTTCATGGATGATTTCTCTTGTAATACTTGGGTGTACTTTCTTAGACAAAAGAGTGAAACATTTTCCCACTTCTAAAAATTTTATTAGCAAGTTGTCCATGAGATAGGCAAGCATCTTCTTCTCCTTCACTCAGATCGAGGGGGGAATTCATGTCCAAAGATTTCTTGGACTTCTTGAAGAATCATGGCATTAAACAACATTTGAATGTTCCCTATACACCCCAGTAGAATGGAATCGCATAGTGTCACAATAGCATTGTCATGGAGATGGCTCGATGCATGCTTTCCTTAGCACAATTGGAGTATCGATTTTGGGGGGAAGGAATTCAGACATCTATGCATCTTCTTAATAGGGCTCCTACAAAGATACTACAAGACAAGACACCTGAGGAAGTATGGAGTGGTTACAAACCTTCAATTTCTCATCTTTGAGTGTTTGGTTGTAGTCCATATATGCATGTCCTAGCTACTAGGAGAAAAAAGCTTGACTCCAAGACACTCCTATGTATCTTTGTGGGATATAGCCTAACTTCCGAAGCTTTCCATATCATGGATCCTAACACACATAAGGTTTATGAGAATGAAGATGTGGTATGTGATGAGTCATCCTTTAACTCCATGGCACAAAAGGAAGAAATAACCACCTCTCATAAATTTCTCTCATAATCAGATATAATGAGTATGAGTCTTTGTCTCCAAAGGCAAGAGAGATACAAGGAGATTTTTTTGTTGATCTTGGTCCATTCGAACATCAATCCACACAACAACCACAACATTAGTGTCTAAAATGGGTCCAAACCACCATCAGAGATTATCATCTAGATTCTCTTCTAGATCATTCTTTGAGAGTTAAAACAAGAAGATAGGTGAGAAATGAGGTAAATCTAGCTCTGATGAGTTTAGATTTTGATAACATTAAACCTAATATAGTCTAAGAGACTCTATGCCAATCATAGTGGAAGAAGCCAATCGATGTTGAGTATGATTCTTTGGTAAAGAATCAAACATGGGAACTTGTCAATTTGCCTCCAAGAAAGAAATCCATAGGCTACAAATGGATTATCAAGAAAAAATACAAGGCATATGGATCCATTAGCAAACATAAAGCATTCCTTGTTGCTAAAGGCTATTCTCAACAAGAAGGTATTGATTATGAAGAAGCACTTGCCCCCACTACAAAACTCAAGATAATTAGAGTTATTTGTGCATTGACATCATAATAAGATTAAAACCTTCATCAGATGGATGTCAAAAGTGCTTTTTAAATGGAGAACTTCAAGAAGAGGTATGCATGACTCAACTTCAAGGCTTCCTTAATGAACACCACCCTCAAAATGTATGTCATCTCATTAGGGTATGTGTACCTGATAATGATGGGCCAAAAAGTGGTGATGTGATGGGTATATGTAGGGTATGTGGCTGATGACTTTTTTTTACCTAAAATTGATGAAACGAAAAGGGTTTTTAAAGGAGATTCTCATCTTTCCACCAATATAAATTATGCTTTACTTTGAATTTAATAAATAATTATTATTCATTTTCTATTTGAGTTATGACTAAAGCCCTGATTGATAAGCTGATTGAAAAACATCTATAGCTTTCAAACGGTATCACATTTTTTGAATCTAAAACATGCATCACATTATATGCTTTGCATAATATAGGATTAAAATAAAAAAAATGAATTTCATGATGTTTTGACCAAGTTAAGGTGGTCAGACATACGAGTTTTTTATATCTTTTAAAAGTTGTAATAAAAAATTCATAATTCATTATTTACTTGGAAAAAAAATACAAAAAAATATGCATCACATCGAGACATGAGTCCTCTACTTATATCTAAAATATTATTAAAAAATATTATCATTTTATTGTGGTTAGGGTGGTCATACAGACACCTACTTCTTATTTTTCTTCTCAAATTTAAGTGCCACTACATTGAAATTAAAAAATTTCACCAAATAGATTTTTTGTTTTTAAATAAACCTAGTACTTTGGAAACTACATTCAATTTGCTACAAATTCTATTCTTACATATTTTTGAAATAATATAGATAACTTATTCAAAATTTTATGTCAAGTTTCCTAACTCTGATTTTTCTAAATTTTTCGCCACTTAAGGGCCTGTTTTTTCCATGATGATCCTGCACATACCCATTAAGTCTCTTTATGGGCTTAAAAAGGTCCCTAGGGCATGGTATATTAAGATATATGGTCATCTTCTAGAACATGGTTTCATTGGTAGCCCTTTAGATCCTAATTTATATATTAAGAAGATAGAAACTGAGATTTCCATTCTTTTATTGTATGTGGATGATCTTGTAATCAAAGGGAGCTTAATCATTCTCATTGATGATGTAAAAAATGATCTTAAAGAGTACTTTGATATGATAGAACTAGGGCTTCTTCACTACTATCTTGGCTTAGAGATATGGAAAAATCCACACCATATTTTTATCTCTCAGATGAAATATGCCAAGACACTCCTAGAAAATCTTAGAATAGAAGATTGCAAACCTACATCCACTCCAATGGAGAAAGGTTTGCAACTATCTAGATTCCAAGATTCACCTCTAGTAGATGCTACTCTCTATCATTAGTTTTTAGGGAGTCTTAGTTATTTGACTTATAAGAGACCAAATTTATGCAGGAGCCTAAGCAATGTCATTGGGTTGTAGCTAAGCATGTTTTGTTGTATGCTTGGGGTACTCTTGATTATGGTCTAGAATACAAGAAAAAATCTCAATTCTTCTTTTAGGGATATGTTGACTCCAACTATGTTGGATCTATTGATGATAGGAAGTCAACTACAAGGTATGTTTTTCATCTCGGATCTTGTCCTATCTCATGGATTATTTAGAAGAAAATTGTTGTTGCTCTCTCCTCCACCGAGGCTAAATATCATGCCGCATAAGTAGTGTGTGAAGCAATTTAGTTGCATCGTATTTTGGCTGACATGGGCATACCTGAGGCACAACCACCTATCCTTTTTTGTGACAATCAGGGGGTGCTCAAGCTTGTGAAGAATCATGTTTTTTGTGAGAGGACAAAGCATATTGAGGTCGAGTGTCATTTCATTCATGAGTAGGTCCTACATCACCACAATTAGCTCCAATATTGCCCCGCAAATTCTTAAACAATTGATCTTCTCACCAAATCTCTTGGTAAGGTGAAATTTGAATCAAGTTTCAGGGTACATTTGTACGAACAATGTAATAAAGGGGGGCATGTTAGCCTAGTTTATTAAATTGCATTTCTTATTGTTTATGGGGAAGTTGAGGTTGTGCAATTACTATTTACCACTGTTTTGTTAACTGCTTTCCCATATTACCTTCTTTTTGCTTGTATAAATACTATTGCAAGCTCGTCTGAATAAAAAATCAAGTTTTCTACACCATCTTGTCTTCAGTTTATTGTCTCCCTCATGTTTCTAGTGGGTTTGAGTTAATTTTAGTCTGATTTCAAGCTAGTGTTTTGTGCACCTAATGGATTATTATATCCCTTGAAAGGAATGACTCTTGGATGGTTTTTATAAATAGAATTGTATCTTTTAGGAGTGCCAAATAGTTTTTTATCTTAGAAATATTATAGATTTTATAATTTCCTAATTACGCAAGACTCTCATGAACCTTTCCTAGTTTTTTCCGAGACATCGACTACCTAGATTTTCATTCATGTCTCTTGGAAAGCTTCCAAATCTAAGCCATTTTCATGGAATGTGATTTTTTTGGGAGATTGTTTTAGAATTCCTACCAAGATCATTAAGATTTAGCATGTTTTAGGAGTGTAAATTATGAATGATAAGGATTGACTTTTATTTTCTGGTTATTTTTTTTATATACACTTATCTCCACTAAATCTTTACTTTTTTATAATACCATATTTTAAATTTTAATGCAAGTTAAGAAAGGTGTAATTGGTGTAGCCCACATTTAGCCAAATTTGCATGATTAAAGTTATACACCATGTATGCTAGTAAAGGTTATCTTCAATCAACCTACTATGAGGGTATCTCCTCTCATAATGGATGCAAATTGTATGCTTGTGGAAGAAATTATTTCCAACCACATTATTATAATTCCCTCCTAAGAAATCAAGGAATCAATCCACACATATTAGGAAATGAAGGAATCAATATACTCATGGTTGTCATCCAACCTCTTGAAAACCTTTAACCTCCCCTAACTATCATAACCAAGGTATCTCTAGATGTTAGAATAGTGTAAAATTTCATCATCAAGTTGTTGCCATTTCTCCTAGTCTTGACACTCAATCTCATAGTTAAGAACCTCAAAAGAGGAAGTTATGATTACATGATAGGTGCTACTTATTGATGGCTAATATATCCTTAATTTCTAAGGAAAGCTAGATGATTGTGATCCTCCTCCACCTCTTAATTATTTATTTCTTTATTCTTAGATATTTTCTTTCTTTTTTTTCATTGGATTTATCTTTTAAAAACTAACTAACTTGGACTTTGGGGCATGAACTTTTTTATCTACCATTTTTTATTGATTCCTAATCTAAATACTTATCTAAGTTAATAAATAGGAAATTTATGCATAAAAATAATCTCATGTATTTATTCATGCTCCCAATTAAATCTTCAACTCATAGTATTATGATAAAAAGAGATACTTCAACATGCAAATATGTAATTGTTTCTAGTGTGTGCTAATAGGATGTTTAGCATCAAGATTTATTTAGGAATTATTCTTACAACTAGAGTGAATTCTATATTTGGAACCAATCACTTTTATGTAAATATGATCCAGATAACAATAGGTATCATAAATAAATATACCTAAAGGACACTAACAGATATATTTTGGAGGTACCTCTATTGAATTTGTTACATAGGCTAAATGAGTAGCTTGAATTTAACATCTCTTTGCATATTTTAGTTATAAGCATTTAAGTTATATGCTATTCTAGAATATACATTATTATTATACATTACTTCATCACATATGTAAATAAAGAGTCAATATTTTGGAATAATTTGACTTACTTTTTAACAAATGCTATGAAATTTTTCCTTTACATAAATACAAATATGTTAAGAAAAGAAGTATTTTTTCTTGATAGAATTTCTTTAAAAATAGAAGGAAATTTGACTTTTTATTAGATGTTGTAGTTGCATCTACCTATAAACATGTTTAAAGAATGTAAGAAATAAATAAGGCACATGAGATTCTTGAAAAAATACTTCAAAGGAACATGATTTCAACAATGAAAATGAGATTTATTGTATGATTTTTTTGATTCATTTATTTATTTTCCTAATTAACATTATATTTATTTTATGCCTCCATATTACACACACACACATAGTGATGAAAAATGTTTCCCTTTACATTTTCACACTTAATTTTGGAATAATTAATGTTAAAATGAACCTAATTTCACCTTGATCTAGTGTTGTAATGGTTTTTACACATTCACATTAGGTTTAGGATCCTTTTAAGCCAAATAAACCTATTTTTTCCTTATTTCAGTATTGTAAAGTGTATTTATTTACACCTTCACATTTAGTTTAGGTCCCTTGTAAACTAAATAAACTCAATGGTGACTTATTTAAGGTGTTGTAAAGTGTATCCTAACAGTTTCATACTAATATAGGGTTTTATTAATTAATTGGGCTTATCTATGTCTTAATTGGCCCTATTTTGCATCCACAAGCCTTATTAAATGCATTTTTATGGAGATAATCCCAACATTTACTATATGACCAATCATAATTCATTGTTTGGGGTCATGTGTTCCAGATTTAGTGATTTGGGATTCATATGCCACCTTGGGCATACGAGTCCCATCTATGTCTCGAGACCTTATTTCAAGTTTCACATTAAACCAAACCTGTATTGGAGTTTGTGCACCAGTTTTGAGCCACTAGGACTCATACGACACCTTGGGAATATGAGTCCCACTCTAATCAAGGCCTAATTTAAATTCAATTTTTGATAGTATTTCATCTTCCTAGATCTGATGTCGGCTTGTAGTGTTGTAATTTTGAGGAATTTGGCATAAATAAGTATAAATACAAGGTTATTTCACTCATTTTCACCTAAGAATTTCAAGAGTATTCCTAATAACAAGTTTTTGATTACAAGATTTCATAAGAGTATTCAAGGACATTCAAGAACATTTCTAAAGCATTCAAGGGAATATTTCTTCATCATTTGTTACAACAATTCAAGATCCATCATAATTTCAAAGGAATAATGCATCAAGCATGTTGTTGAGCTAGTGTTGTGATGTAGCATTCAAGGTCCAAGTTAAGCATTGTTTTATATCCAATTCAAGATAAATATCTATATTATTCATGACCACTTCATGTTAGATTGCATATTTACATTGCAATAAATCATTCAAGGCATCATTGTTCATGTTTCATGTTTCATGTCCATGTTTCATTGTTTCATCATATGGTTTAATTACCTAAATGAGATTTGACCAAGGGAAACCCCTATTTCCTAACAAATAAGTTTTTCTCTCTCTACATGTGTGATTGCAAATTTGGGTGTCTTGGAGCTTGAAGATTCTTTGAGGATTAAGTTGCAAGATTAAGGAAAGTTGTCAATTTATCAAAAAGTTTCTATCTTCACAAAAAGTCACCTACAGGCCATAATTCAAAGCTTCAAATCCAAAAATGAGGTGTGGAAGGAAGAGCAGAGATAGCAGAATAGATTCAAATCTTGAACCTTCAAAAAATATGGGACTAATATGCAACTTGTGGTGTATGAGTCCCAATATAGTGATTTTTCCATATTTCAGGAGATTCAGACTCACCACTGCCATATTCTTGTTTCCTCCTAAAAACCCTAATCTTGGGCTAATATTCCTAGCCTAGTGTATGAGTCCTAGTGAGCATTAAAATCAACATTTTTAGGATTTAATGCCTTATTCTAAGCACTTTCATCTTCCCAAATGCACCTATGTACTTTTCCAATTTACTGTTCTAATTTGAGTTCATTTCTAGATCATTTAAATACTTAAGTCTTGCACATCATTAGGTTTTATCATTATGTTTTGCATGCTACTAGTCTTTCTGAGCAATAGCTTGGTGGTGAACCCCCATTTAGTCCTTAATCACACCCTAGGACAACCTTTAGCAGATCTATTTCCCTTACTCCATCCTTAGATTGAGATCTCTAAGTTTTCATTGAGTGAAACTAAGTGAAATAGGTCCTAAACCCAAGTTCCATCTTCCCAAGAGATTGGAGCACCCTATTTCCTTCATTTCATTTTGGTGAATCTAATGTGAACACCTTATTTCTGATTTTGAGTGCATCTTAGCCCTAGATCTAGCTTACATTAACTTTGCATTAGGTTTTGCATTAGGTAATTTGCATCTAGGGTTTCAAAATCTTGCATTAGTGAAAAGTGCATATAGGTTGCATTTTTTGTATCTTGCATCACTGAATTTCATCTAAAATCTATAATTGCACTTAGTCCATACATCATACAAACCAGAAAACCTAGTATTCACTTAGAATTTTTTGAAATTTGTGCAAAAACCCTAATTTGGGACTCATACGCCCCTCTAGGTGATTTAATCCTAGTACAGGTTGTTTTTCCTACTTTTTGGGAATTTTGTGTTGTGTATTTTTCAACATTTGAATCCCTAAAAATCCCTCACTAGGACTCATATGCCCCTCTAGGTGATTTATTCCTAGATTAGGCCTAAAACTACCATTTACAACATTGAGAAACCTCATTTCTATACTTCCTAGGCTTGCTAGTAACCTATAGTATCAATTTGGAAAGTTTAGGAACATCTGTTTTATGTATCTAGGTCAAATCATCCATGTAGTGAAGTCATTTTTAAAGCATTTCAAAAATCATTTCAGTAAATTAAAAATTTCAAATATGTAGGACATTTGTTTACATTTCAAAAACATTAAATAATTTAGATAGCTTACTTTTTCATGTTATCGTGTTTTCTTTTCAAGAATTTAGTTTCCCTAGAGTGTCACATGGCTTGTATGATTCTATTTTCCCTACTCATGAGAATAATATCGGAAAAAAAAATAAGACCTTTGACAAGCATGTTGGATACCCTCTTTGTATCTATCGGATTTGTAAGAATGACATAACACAAGAGGATGCAAGCGTAGACAATCATAGCAATCATAATCGTTCTTCTCCCGATACCTCTCCTATTAGTGAAAAAGGTATCTTGGTGAAAGAAGGTACAATCATTGAGAGTCTTGATTGTCCCTCTCCTACTTGGGCCCCATCGAAAGATATTAGGAAACAAGAAGATGAGATCATTGAAACATTTTTTAACACTTCCCCTACTTATGAGAATACTTTAATGAAAGATGATACAATCATGAACAATCCTGAAAAGCACATTTGTGAAGAGGATATTTTGGTATCAAGAGATCTAATCATTGATATTTATAGCATTATTTCTCCCCTTCCTAATGTTCCTAACATTTGGAAGGGTCTATTTGAATAAGAGGATCTAATCATTGGTACACATGAAATCATAGTTTTCCTTCCCTTAATGCCTCCCCTATTTGTGATGAAGTTACTTTACAAAATATAATCATGGAATGTGATGAACCTATTGAAAGCTTTCCTACTAGGGTATATAGAATGGCACAAGAGAATGAGACCTTAGAAAATAGAATGAAATCATGGACAATCATGAAAATCACATTTTTCCTTCTCCTAGTATCTCTCCTAGTTACAAAGAAGATATTTTAGTGTTTGAAGATCAAAAAAATGAAAGTTTAATGAGAAACCTATTTTCCTCTCTCCCCCTAGAGAAAAAATTATTGAACAAGAGGATGCCATCATTGATAAACAAGACAATCCAACCATTGATAACTCCCTTACTTGCAATGAAGTCATTTTAGAACAACCAACCTTTGAATGTCATGAACATCTAGTTTGTAGTTCTCCTAAAAACTCTCCTCCTAGGGAGGATATCATGGTGCAATAAAATGACATGGAAACATTTCTTTCAAACAATAGTGATGTGACTTCCGTAGATGATGGTGAAAAGATGACACTAGACTTCCCTTCATTACAAAAACATAAAAATGAAACCCCTAAGGTTATGAATGCACAAGTGTCCATTCTATCCCCCTTTATTAACGGACCTCCTACATACCCTATGGGACATCCTAATAATCCTCTAATTCTTTACCCACCCTCACAACTACCGCAAACTCAGAAAAAACCTGAACTCATCGTTTACCCGCCTAAGAATAATATTTCATAGCAGCCGAGTTATAATACTATTTCTCATACATATAACACTAGAAATAATTTTCAACCAAGATAAACACCTTCAACATCCCTCCCACTACCTAACCATGTCTTACCTAGTGCCCCTCATTTTCCTTTGCAAAGTGGAAAGGAGTATGATCTTTTTGAACAACTAAAGAATACTTCCGCTAGCATATCATTTTGGGACCTTATTCAAGCATCCCCTCATTATCACAACTCAATTCAAAGTACTTTACAACAATTTCCTACCCCCTATTGTGTAATCAAATGATGTGGGAGCCCAAGCTCAAGCTATAAAACCAAACAACATAGACATTACTTTTCATCAACATGAGCTACCCCCTTTGAAAATGTGAAAGAAAAATGATGCCTTCATGATAATAGCTATCTATAATAGAATGGGAATAAAGTGAACCATTGTTGATAATGTCTCCACTCTTAATGTGTGTATTGTGAAACTTTTGGATAGACTTGGTGTGGATAAGTCCAAAATTGAACATGATTCCTTATCAATTCAAGGATTTGACAATGTAGGAAAGAAACTACTTAGTGTGATTAACTTTCCTATTATAGTTGGAAAGGATTCCTTACAAACTCCTATTCATGTCACGCCTCATGATATTTCATACAATCTTCTTTTAGGAAGACCTTGGATCCATGAGATGCATTCGGTGCCTTTGACTCTTCATCGTATCATGCAATATGTCTATAAGAATAAAGTGTACCAAGTTGAAATAGACCCCAAGCTTGAAAGTTTCTTACAAGTTGAAAAAGGAAAGACAAATCCTCTAAAAACACTGATTCCAACTTCAAACATAGAACCTATAAACGAAGAGAAACAAGAGATGGGAAAAGTGTCAAATCTATTAGAAGATGATTAGGGTTCCTTAGATTTCACACCAATATTCATTTCAAAGAATACAAGATCATAAACAAAGAATCTGAAAAGGGAAAAGAAAAATTAGTATTGTAAGTAAAAAACTCAAATAAACCTTCAAAAGAATCCACCTTAACTACTTTAGAAGATCAAGCAAATTACACAACAAACTTTGAGGAAACTGATTATGCACAACCGCTGAACCCTAAAGAAATGAAGTAGTATTATGGAAAAGGTTATGAACTTATGAAGCAACTTGGACATAAGGGAAAAGGATATGGTGCTAGAGAACAAGGTATCCATGTCCCTATAGAGCCTAACATGTAAAGAGCAACTTGTGGTTTTGGTTATTATCCCTTGAAAGAAATAAACAATCCTTCTTCAATGTCAACACTATTACAAAAGACTCCTCTAAACCAACTTTAAAATTAGTGCATCCTAAACTAATAGAAGCTAGTGGTCTTTGTTATTTCCCTTTGAAAGAAACAAAGAAATATTTTCTTAATATCAATGTCATCACACAAAACACTAATGATTGGAATATGTTAGATTTTACACTTTCCTACAAAGAAGAAACAAAAATCTCACAATCTAAAGAGTCTTCTATAAGTATGACACCTTGTACTAAGCAAGATACATCTTTGTTGCAAAATAAAGGAACATCTTTAACTTTTGATCAAGAGAGTATCTTGCCAAGACTCCTCCAAGATCGTTTGATATCCCTCCCTCTAAGGACACGAAAGTAATTTTACTACAAGAATTCATTTTGTGCATATCATAGAGTTCACGGTCATTCTACTAATGAATGTAAAGTTTTGGGTAACAAAATTTGACATCTTAAGGAGTGTGGTGCTCTTCCTTGTGTTGAAGTACATCGTTTCTCTAATTGATACTTATTTTCATATCAGTTCGGCTCATCCTTCTCATATACTAAGTGGGGGAAAGGGGTTAAGGGTAGGTGCATGAAGTTGGGTTACACTTTTGTGGCCAATTCCAATTTTTTTTTGAAAACTCATAATGCGAGCACATTATAATGCACTCACATTATTTCATTTTAAAAGAAAAAAAAAGTGAAAGTGATTCATTTTTTGTTGTCTGTTTTTCTCCTCTACCCGCTGCCAAAAACCCTCATTTTCATGCTTGCATTCTAGGAGGAGGCATTCTACAAAATTCATCAACAAAAATTTATTTTTCTTTGCAAAGATGGCACCACAATGACGAATAGGTGCGGGAGGTAATTATTGTTGGCTATTTGTTTTTAATTTCTTAGTTTCAAGTTCATTTTGTTTGTTTTAGGTTAGATTTGATTGTTTTTTTTTTAATTTGTAGGAGATGAAAATGATCCTACAAATCCTAAAAATCCTCAACAAGAAGAGAAGGAAAATCCTCAACAAAATCAACCTCCCCCACCAATCACTCAACACCCTCCTTGCACTCAACAAAATTTGAGGAGTGAAATTGAGAACAACAAAAAAAATTTGAGGATTTTATCAGTAGGTTGAGTGATCCAAATGCTTCAACCATAGAAAGAATGACCCTAGCAAAATCATTGAAAGAGATGTTAAAAAATGTAGATTCAATTACCCAACAAATAACTAGATGGCAAGATAGGAGGCAGGCAACTAGGGAATATTATGTAGATAAACTAATATATAAACAAGTAAAAGATTTAAAAATTACTAAAGGTGATTTGTGCTCTTTATTCATTAACCCTAGAACACATCAAAATCTTAACCTCAATGTGAAGAGGTTTCCTATTCATTGGTGCCACCACCAAGAGATTAGGAACCGTTTTTATGATAGGTGGTACTTGGTCTTTGATTACTCGCCATGCAACAATTGTGAAGTCCCCCAATATTTTCTTAGGAAACTATAAATTGATTTCCTATTGAACCAAATCCCAAATTATTTTGATATGAGGGAGTTCTAGGGGAGAGGTGGGGGGTTGGCTTAGGATAGGCCTGTTGCATAGCTGGATCCTACGTGGCAAGGGAGATGACCTCTTGCTAGGCCGCCTCGTGAGCACATTATTATGCCTACCATTGCAAAGGAGAGTGTCAACGTAGAGACATTGCAAGCGATCAACACTTTGACCCAGAGTGTCATCCATCATACTAGCCCTATTTTATAGCACCATCCAGGGGAGTCTTCGGGTGGTAGCCTTCGAGCCCATGTGTGTCAATCTTGTGGGGTGACTTGTTCATATGACCCCACTGACACTCAGGAGGATGCTACGCAAGAACCGTATGCTACTACGCATGATCCGCATGCATCTACGGGGATGGAGAGGATGATGAAATTTTGCATGATGCATATGGCATTGATACTCAGGTAAAAGTTAGCATGTTCATTGAATTTAATTTATTAAATTTCAATTCTGAAATGCAAGATTAACTAATTTAGTTTTATTATTTCAATAAAATTGTAGGGTCATAGTGTTGAGATTGCATACACCGGTCCTCCACCTACTTATTTTTGTAGTACACCTATCAGTGGGGTATGTAACTAGTAAACAATTATAAATTTATTACATGTTAATAGCATTGTTTTACGAATGGTATTTTAATATGTGATTTTGGATGTTGAACAGGGTAATATTAGAGGTTTCAAGGAAACACCTCCTAGTGCAAGTGGATTTACTTAAACATTCACAGAGGTAATAGAATAAAGAGAACCTAACTAATGAATTCTACTTAATAGATTTGTGTAGTTTATATTCATATTGTTGGTTACGTTGCATTACACATCATTCAAAGTCAAAACATTACTTTAAATTTCATAACTAATAACTAGATGTTGATAGATGACAAAATTTCAATTATACAATATAGTTGTTTAGAAATTCAACATAAGCAGCATGATGCAATTACTTCACATGGAGGCATGTGCTTGCAAAGGTGCACCAACATGACAAACTATGGATGCTTGGAAAAAATCTATGAAACCATAATAGTAAGCAATAGCATAGACAAGGCAATTAGTAGTTTAAAAAAATGCCTTGAAGAAATGCGGTCCCATGGTGATGGAATTCCATCACCACATGAGACCACATTTCTTCAAGGAATTTCTTCAAACTACTCACCACCTTTCCTATGATACCACATTTTTCATACATGTTCACCAAAGCATTTTATCAAACTACTCACTTCCTTGGTGTTGCTACTATGGCTAAAAGCCTAAAATAGGTGCTTTCCAACAAACTATATGGATGCTTTGAAAAACACCTATCAAAGCATAATAGTAAGCAATAATACCATAGAGAAGGAAATGAACTTTTTGAAAAAATTCCTAGAAGAAATGCGGTCTTATGGTGATGGAATGCCATGACATGCATTTGTTTGTAATGGCATGCCATCACCATGAGACCGCATTTCTTCTAGGAATTTTTTCAAAAAGTTCATTTCCTTCTGTACGGTATTATTGCTTACTATTATGCTTTGATAGATATTTTTTCAAAGCATCCATAAAGTTTGTTGGAAAGCACCTATTTTAGGCTTTTAGCCATAGCAGCAACACCAAGGAAGTGAGTAGTTTGATAAAATTCTTTGGTGAACATGTATGAAAAATGTGGTATCATAGGAAAGGTGGTGAGTAGTTTGAAGAAATTCCTCAAAGAAATGTGGTCTCATGTGGTATGGAATTCCATCACCATGAGACCGCATTTCTTCGAGGCATTTTTTCAAATAGTTCACTACCATCTCTATGCCACCATAGTTATCGTACATATGTCTACGAAAGCATTTAATCAAATGGTTCAACGGCTTGCTACTATGGGTAAAATCCTAAAAAAAATCATTTCAAACAATATATGGATAGGGAAAATAGTAAGCATGATAATCAAAAATATATAGTTTAATAATTGTACTCAAAATTTTGTTCATTGGATCTCATACATTATAAGTCATGACGTGGATCGCTATTGTAACTTTTTTGTGATTGAATAATTTGTTGTTTTATTTTCAGATGTTGGTGAAAGAAACACCTCCAAATGTTATGAGGGCAATGGATATCAGTGTTTCATCTGCTATACAATCCTCGATGGCTCTGATAGGGGAGGTATTAAGCAAATTACTAAATTTCAATTTACATTTGCTGTTATAGATGTTATTTCTAGTGAAAAATCAAACCATTATTGATTCGTAGTTTAATTCCTATTTGGATGGTTTATACAAGGCTTGAGCATGCCTCAACATTGGTGTGCAAATATTTCCATTGTGGAGAGTGATCATGAGATGGCAGTAAGTGATTATTTTGTTAAATATATCATTTTTTATAATGTAATTTCTACATATTAATGTTTTTACTTCTTATTGTAATAGTTAAAACTTCACCAGGAGCTAAACTCTACGAGGAGGAGCAGGAGCACTCCTCGAGCACAACAAAAATGAGTGACAGGCTTATTTCCATTGGATTGAAAAACAAAGGGAAAGAATTTATTTCCAAAGCATGGAGAGAAATGAATTTTGATTCCAAAGCCCTTTGTTGTATGCCTAGACATGGAAATTTTGTACATATTTTGTATTGGATATATCTGACATTGTATTCCTATATGGCATTCTCGTAAGCCTATATGGCTATTTTGTAACTATATTTTATACTTATATTGACATATATTGATGTATGTGTACATGGCTATTTGGTTAATACAAATCTCTTTTACCGATAGTGTCCATATTTGCATTATAAATTCATGGTTCAATAGATATGAGTTACATGTATTCAAGTGTATACTTTACAACTTACGTGTATAATTTTTGAGTTACGTGTGTTCCAATTTATACTTTGTGACTTACGCATTTTCATGTCTATACCTTGTATTCGTGCATATACTTTGTATTAAGTTGTGTATATTATGTATTTGTGTGTATACTTCAAGGCTTATGTGTTTGTGACTACTTGTGCTTCCCTTATACATGTACATGCTTGACTTATTCAAGTGTATACTTATTAATTGGTTATCCCTAGCATTGATCATTGTTGTCCTTCATGTTTTGTCTTGAATAAATTAATTGATTGATAGTAAACAACTAAGTATCTAAAAGAAAAAAACACGTTTTCAATTGGTAATCCATGAAATGATTGATAAAAAGATTCCAATTTATATTTAATCCTTTTATTGGAACAACTGAATTAAGCAAAGGATACATAATCTTCATGTAACACTTGCAAAACATAATACTCAGAGTAGATGAAGTAGTAAACTTCTTGACACATTATCTATGTTACCGGGTTCTTCTATTTTAGCCCTGGTTTTGGTTCTAGTTCACTCAGGTGGTGTGGGTCCTGGTTTGGTTCGCCCATGGGTTCAACTAGGGTCCTTCCTTTTTGGGTCTAGTTCACCCAAGCAGAACCCAAGAGAAACCAGGCAAAACCTAGATAGAACCCAAACAAACCAAGACAAAACCCACATGCCTAGGCATCCAAAAAAGTCTTTTTTTGAACATTTTTTCAATGTTTTATGGAGTTTGACTTTGACCCACACCCAAGGGAACCCTAAAAGTGATGTCTAAATCACTTCAAACACCTTAAATACCTCATTCTTTCTTTCTTTTTTTGCAAACAAGCATTTTAATTCCAAGAGGCTAAGCTTTCATTTTTGCTTGCTAGATTGAAAGTGGACTGTGACACAACATTCTTTTTTCAAAAATGGTTCTGCATCATTGAATTGAGAATTTATCACACATCTATAGAGAAACAGAGGAATACTACAAACTAAAACACATTACACTTTTGTTCTCACTGACTTGATGTACTCTCCAACATCTCTCTTCTCTCATGCGAAGAGTTAGAACTGCTTGGTCATGCCTTCGCATCATTCAGGAAGTTTTGCTCTTTTTGACAATGTCAAAAGTATGGCTACATACAGATTAGGAAAAAGACTTTTCCTTTTAGATTAGCAATGCATGGAAGTTTCAAAAAGTATCCTTGATAATACAAAAAGATATGTGTTTATACAATAGCAGCAAAAATATTTTGGGGAAAAAATCAAAAAACCAAAAGTATAAGAGTTTTTGAAAAAATTGGGAAAAAGTCTAGAAATTTTATTTTTTTAAATCAGATTTAAAAAAAAGGTAAAAAAAAGTAGAACAAGAGATAAAAACTTTTTTTAAAAATTTAAAGGCATTTCCATAGCATAGAGATATAGAGAGCAAATACAATAAAGAATTTAACTAATAAATTGAAAAAAATAGATTTTTATAGTTTATATTCATTGATTACATTGCATTGCACATCTTTCAAACTCAAATCATTGCTTCACATTGCATAACTAATAACTAGATGCTTTCAAACAATTACGAAGTCAACCTAAGCAGTTATGCAATTACTTCACATTGCATAACTAATAACTAGGAGCAGCTGCCAATTGCATTTGCTTGTCATGGAATTCTATGAGACCACATTTCCTTGAGGCATTTTTTCAAACAGTTCACTACCTTGTCTATACTACCACATTTTTTATACATGTCTACCAAAGCATTTTGTCAAAGATCACTACCTTGTTTCTATGGCTAAATGCCTAAAACAAGTGCTTTCGAACAAGCTATGGATGCTTGGAAAAAATCTATCAAAAGCATAATAGTAAGCAATATCATAGACAACGCAATGAACTCTTTGAAAAAATGCCTCAAGGAAATGAGGTCTCATGGTGATGGAATGCCATGAAAATAAAATTCTTTTGATTTTCATGGCATTCCATCACCATGAGACCTCATTTCTTTGAGGCATTTTTTCAAAGAGTTTACTGCCTTGTCTATGCTAACACATTTTTCATATATGTCTATCAAAGCATTTTATCAAACAATTCATTTCCTTGTTGCTATGGCTAAAATCCTAAAACAGGTGCTTTTGAACAAGCTATGGATGTTTGGAAAAAATATATCATAGCATAATAGTAAGCAATAGCATAGACAAGGCAATGAACTGTTTGAAAAAAATGCCTCAAAGAAATGTGGTCTCATGGTGATGGAATGCCATGACAAGAAAATTGCTATGGATTTTCATGGCATTCCATCACCATGAGACCACATTTCTTCGAGGCATTTTTTCAAACAGTTCACTGCCTTGTCTATGCTACCAAATTTTTCATACACGTTTACCAAAGCATTTTATCAAACATTTCACTTCCTTGTTTCTATGGCTAAAAGCCTAAAATAAGTGCTTCCAAACAAGCTATGGATGCTTGGAAAACATATATCAAAGCATAATAATAAGCAATAGCATAGACAAGGCAACAAAGCTTGACAAAAGCTTGTCAAATTAAATGTGGTTCATCTTGTCTATGCTACTAACATACATGTTCAAACTAGCACTTGCTACAATGGCTAAAAGCCTAAAAAAATTACTTTTGAACAAGCTATGGATGCTTGGAAAAAATCTATCAAAGCATAATAGTAAGCAACAAGCTATGGTCTCATGGTTTTTTTTCACGCGAAAATCAATGTGATTTTATTCACATTTTTTTGCAAGTTATAAACACATTTTTTTTGGAAATTTTGCTATTTGAAATGGGAAAAAATCACTGACCAAAGGTCAAATATTTTTTCAAAAAATTGGGGAAAAAATCATCCATCCTACATATTTTTTAAAAATCGGGATTAATCGAGAGTTTTGCATATTTCTGCTTTTATGGTTTATACACTTCAATTGTGCAGTCACCCTTTGGTTCTTTGAAAGAAAAATCTGCCTATGCCATTGTTACACTGCAGAGGTGAACTAGATTTTGTATTATGGAGCTATATTAAGCTGCCACTCTGAAGACCAATGTAACAATGATACAAAATAATGTTTGAGACTACAAGAAGACATCAAAATGGCTAGTGTACTAAAAAATTCTTATGATTTACGAATAATGTTCATAACTCTACTTAGTTGGCTTCTTTTTTTAAAATCATACAAATTGAACCCTTGCATCAATAGACTCTGTATATCAAGCTACCACAATTCAAGTTTCAATGATGAATATTTATCATGCATGTTTTAAATGAAATTCAAGTTTATGGTGGTTTTGTTGTTTATATCATGATATGTGATATTCTTATCCTAATTCATGCTTCTAGGTTGCATAGATATATATTTTGTTTTTACATGTTTTTTGTACCAACGAGCCCAAAACGAACTAAACCCCCCTCCAAAATTTTTTGGCCAAACCAGAAAACCGAACCCTCGAACCTGAACCTCAAAACCTATTCCAACACTCTTCATTCTTCCTGCACAAACTTAATTGACCACCAAATTATGTTGCCCCTTGACTTTACCCATGTGTACTCCCTCAAACCTCTATTTTTCATTCAAAACCCCTATTTTCCCAACTAGGGCATGTCATGCCATAGCATAATTTTGACCTCCCTTATCCTTGCAGACCTTTTGAACACATCAAACTCCACAATCTCACCCTATTTCCAACATATTCTAACTTATTTTCAAGCAATTTCTTCTTTTCACCTCTTCTAGCCTTACTTTTAAGGAGCCTCAAATTTGAATTTTCAATAGGGGAAGCATTAGTAATCTCTTCCAATGCCCTTACTAATGCTATTTTCTTATTCCTACTCTCTATCCTACTTACATCAGGTCCATATCACCGAGACACAACCTGAACAATAGGTGGAATGGCCTATTTCAACATACTACACTCAAACCCTTAAGGGATCGATCTGGTTGAACATAGCTCAAAGCGATTCCACATATTTGGGTGAGAAAGAGGACCATGCCTAGTGTAAATATGCTTATTCAGATCCGTTGGAATAGTCTGTTTGGTCACACGAGTTGCAGAATGAAAGTTGCACCACTTTGACAGTTTTTCCTTCAACTAAAAATTGTACACCATGGGAAAACCACTCCGAGATAACGAAATCTGAGAGAGATTAATGTAGAGGGGCCCAACACAATCCCATAGGATTAGATGAGAAGTTTCTAAGAATCACGGTGTCCGAGTAACCTCATGCTGAAGTTTGCAACCATTTTTCCCTTTGGACCCTTAAGGGATCAATCTAGTTGAACATAGCTCAGAGCGATTCCATGTGTTTGGGTGAAAAAGAGGACCATGCCTAGCATAAAAATTCCTATTCAGATGCATTAGAACAGTCTGTTTGGTCACACGAGTTGCAGAATGAAAGTTGCACCACTTTGCAACTTTCCACTGCTTGCATTTGATACTTTTTCCATCAACTGAAAATTGGACACCACGGGAAAACCATTCTGAGATAATGAAAATAGAGAGATGTTATTGTAGAGGGGCCCAACACAATCCCATAGGATCAGATGATAACTTTCTAAGCCTCACGGTGTCTGAGTAACCTCATGCTGAAGTTTATAGCCATTTTACCCTTTGGACCCTTAAGGGATTGATCTGGTTGAATGTAGCTCAGAGTGATTCTACGTGTTTGGGTGCGAAAGAGGACCATTCTTAGTGTAAAAATACTTATTTGGACATGTTGGAACAGTCAATTTGGTCACACGAGTTGAAGAATGAAAGTTACACCACCTTGCAACTTTCCATTACTTACATTTGACACTTTTTCCATCAACTGAAAATTAGACACCACGGGAAAACAACTTCGAGATAACAAAAACTGAGAGAGGTTATTGTAGAGGGGCCCAATGCAATCCCATAGGATCAGAAAAGAATTTTCTAAGTGCCACGGTGTCTAAGTAACCTTATGCTAAAGTTTGCAGCCATTTTGCCCTTTGGACCCTTAAGGGATCGATCCGGTTGAACATAGCTTAGAGCGATTCCGCATGTTTGGGTGGGAAAGAGGACCATGCCTAGCATAAACATGCCTATTTAGATGTGTTGGAACAGTCTGTTTGGTCACACAAGTTGTAGAACGAAAGTTACACCACCTTGCAACTTTCCACTATTTGCATTTGACACTTTTTCAATCAACTAAAAATTGAACACCAAGGGAAAACCACTCTGAGATAACGAAAAATGAGAAAGGTTATTTTAGAGGGGCCCAATGCAATCCCATAGGATTAGATGAGAAGTTTCTAAGCGTCACGGTGTCTAAGTAACCTCATGCTGAAGTTTGCAGCCATTTTTCCCTTTAGACCCTTAAGGGATCGATCCAGTTGAACATAGCTCAGAGCGATTCCGCATGTTTGGGTGAAAAAGAAGACCATGCCTAGCATAAACATGCCTATTTAGATGTGTTGGAATAGTTCATCTGGTCACATAAGTTGCAGAATGAAAGTTGCACCACCTTGCAACTTTCCACTACTTGCATTTGACACTTTTTCCATCAACTGAAAACTAGACACCACAGGAAAACCACTCTGAGATAATCAAAATCGAGAGAGGTTATTGTAGAGGGTCCAAACATGATCCCATAGGATCATATGAGAAGTTTCTAAGAATTACGATGTTCGAGTAACCTCATGCTGAATTTTGTAGCCATTTTGCCCTTTGGACCCTTAAGTGATCGATCTGGTTCAACGTAGCTCCGAGCGATTCCGCATGTTTGGGTGCAAAAGAGGACCATTCCTAGCGTAAAAATGTCTATTTAGATGCATTGAAACAGCCTGTTTGGTCACACGAGTTGCAGAACAAAAGTTGCACCACCTTGCAACTTTCAACTGCTTGCATTTGACATGTTTTCCATCAACTAAAATTGGACACTACGTGAAAACCACTTTGAGATAATGAAAATCAAGAGATATTATTTTAGAGGGGCCCAACGTGATCCCATAGGATTAGACGAGAAGTTTCTAGGCATCACGGTATCCGAGTAATGTTGAAGTTTGTAGCCATTTTTCCCTTTGGACCCTTAAGGGATCAATCCAGTTGAATGTAGCTCAGAGTGATTCCATGTGTTTGGGTGCGAAAGAGGACCATGCGTAGAGTAAATATGCCTATTCAGACGCATTGGAATAGTCTAATTGGTCACACGAGTTGCAGAACGAAAGTTGCACCACCTTGCAACTTTCCACTGCTTACATTTGACACTTTTTCCATCAACTAAAAACTAGACACCATGGGAAAACCACTCTGAGATAATGAAAACCAAGAGAGGTTATTTTAGAGGGGCCCAACATGATCTAATAGGTTCATATAGAGATTTTTTAATCACCATGGTATCCGAGTAATACCCCATCAAACATTGCTACCCTTTTGCACTTTGGGATCTGATGTTTCCTTGAACTATACGATTCCACACATAGTGATTGTGCTCTCTTTTCAATGGAATTCGGTGGGCAGAAGAAGACATCATTTGTAATGTTGGTTTGGGATTCAAGGTTTTTGACAATAAGAAATTTTGAGTTTCTTTAAAAATTTTGTGTTTCTTCCTTGTTTTGTAGAGTTGTACAGGCCATACAGGATAATATATGTTGTGTAATATTTCTTTCCACATAGGTGCTTGTGTTGGCATTGACTTCTATGTGGTTTGAAGGTTTAATTTGAAGACTCCTTTAAGAATTTTCTTGTGAACAGCCTGGTATACCCTATTTTGGAGGGTTTTGTGAACAAACATAAGTTAAAGGGCATAGGAATTGCTGCCCCAAGGTGAATAATACATTACATGGACAGTCATTCCCACATTTTTTCAAAACACCACTTGAAATCCTCATTTTCATCATGAAAATATCCTACACATGTTGAATAATACATTACATGGATAGTCCTTCCCACATTTTGTCAAAACACCACTTGAAACCCTCATTTTCATCATGAAAATACCCTGTTATAGCCCTAGAACATCATCCCAAACACCCAAGCTTGACTCCACAACATTCTAAATAGGTTAGAAATGTATTTTACAAGTTATAGGACCCATTCCAAAAGTTTTAGTAGGCACAAAAAGTGGAATGGGTTGAATTACATCATGAAACCCTTCAATCCAAGAACATTGTGAAAGTAGGTAGCAGCAGTAAAAATAAGATAAATTTCACTATACAAAGAGTTATAACCTCTAAATAGGTGAAAATGAAAGATAATTCATCTATCTACAACATACAATAGGTTTCAAATCATCTTAGCATCCATACAGACTGTACAACAACAAGAAAAGTGAGAAAAAACTAGTAAATTTATGGAAAATAACGTTCTTATTTATTAAAAAAATGGGTTACAAATCAACCAAAAACCTCTCCTTCGAGGCATTTAAGGTTATTATACATGTAAATCTCATTAAAATGGCTTAGGTATGAGCTGTTTTCATAGATATTTTACAATGTCACTCATGTACATTCGAGATTATCTTCTATTGTCTACATCATAGGTTCTCATTTAGAGGTTAACTTCAAATGTGTAACTTGAGATTCCCTCGCTCTTTTATAATGGATTCAAATAAGAATTTAGATTTTTCAAGATCATCAAAATAAGGATGTTGCATTGCTTTTTTGGCTGAGATGCTCTTTGATGGCTCAAAAATCAACATTTTCTGCAAAGAGAGACCAATCAATTTTTACTAGTTTAGTTACAAATACACAAAGTATAAGAATAAAAAGAAATAGCTCATCCAAAATAGATGGAAGGAACTTATACATAGGCATGACAGTCTCTCAACTTAGTCAATCCTAGTCATACATCTTCGCTGGGAGTTCCAAGATACCTATTGCACACAACACCTCTCATGAATAGAATATCTTGAAATGCGAGATGCTCTTCTAATGTCTACATCATAGGTGGTCGTGATAAGGTTAAATTCAAATGAATAACTTGAAATTTCCTCACCAATCTTCACACAAACTTTTGTAATGGCTTAAAATCATAATTGAGATTTGTCAAGTTCATCAAAATAAGGATGTTGCATTGCTTTCTGCTTGAGATTCTCTTGCATGGCTCATAAATCTGCATTTTATGCAAGGGGACACCAATCAATGTTTACCTGGTTACTTACAGATACACAAAGTAAAATAAGATGATAGCATTGGCATCAACCAAATTAACGTGGATACAAGTATAAATTAATAAGAACCATTGTGCATATACTTACAAATTAATCCAATGAAGCATCTGGGTCTACTCTACTCTTTATTGTGTCAAGTATTGTCTCATGGTCAGTCTCACAGACCTTCCACAAGGTCTTGTTCAAAGGTCTACCCCCATATTTGGTCAAATGAACATTGGATTCCAGGACAAGGTTTGAGTAATGAAGAATCTTACGATGCATGTCAAATTCCTCAAACGGCCAATGTTTAACACTCTTATGTGGATACCTTCTCAGCCATGTTCCAGTAACAACAACTGAGCCTGTAGGGTATTCAATGTTTTCTCCATCTATAATTGGGGCTTCCAATTTATTTTTGGCCTCAACACAATGAAACAAGTAATAGTATGTTCTGTCTTCCTTGTCTTCATTTGCAATAACTGCATAAACATGCCCTGCATTTATATGTGTGGCATATCTCTTGAAATTAGTCAACATTATGAATACAGTACAAAGTAAGATAACAATATGGAATTTCAAAAACTAAGCAAGTAGATATATTACCTAGTTGAACTAGATCTGATACATGGTCAAAGTTGATCGATGATTCTATCTGTGTTAGTTCCAATGCCATTGAAGGGTGATACATGTGAAGTGGGCTAAGATAACTTGTCAACCATTTGTCAACCCACTCCCCTGACTCACAATCATTCTAGGCTTGCATTGTACATGAACAAAATCATGCCATCTTATGTGTATCGATACTCCATGAACCTGCATTTGAGCTAAGGAAAGAGTGCAGCTCACTCAATCCTATTAGTGTACAACAATCCTCATATGGTGCAATGTTAGTATCATCCATCAACCAAAAAAATCTATGAACTAAAGACATACCTTCATTACATGGACCCATCGAAGCATTACACCACTCGATGATTGATCTTGCATTTGTCAACTATGCATTGTCTTTATACTTTAACTCTTCTCATGCTAATACTATTTTCACTCATGCTCATGCACCATCATGCTCACCCTTTCCATGTATGACCTCACAAAAGTTTCACATATGTTGAACACGTGTAGTGAGATGCATCCTGCACAACCAGTAGAACATGCACGCATTCTTGAACTATGTTGCACAATTATCTTACCATATTATATGCCGACCATATGCTATGCCCCTCTGAGCCAAATGACTATAGAACATCTAGAAGCAACCTTGCACAGACTCTAGAGAATGTGTGCGATCATCACTAATATAAAAGTGATACTCCCTCAATACCTTCCTTTGGTCCTCTATACTATCAGTTGCATGAATGAATGCTATGTGCACAAATATTGAAACCTGTGTGGAGTTGTAATACTATGAATGCACCTCATGCTGTGGTTCTAGAGTGTAGTTCTCTGCAAAGTCAACCACTGATACTATGTTGCCAAGTGTAAAGGTGTCCTTGCATAGCTTGAATTGTGTTTCCAGCCATCTGCTCTATGGGTATTCCTTACATACTCATACACTAGATTCTCATGAAACATGGACATAAACTGATACACTAGAATCTTCTCAATAACCAAATCACACCTTTTTTCTTGAGACCCATCTTTTGTAGTGTATGCCACTGTTTATACTTCCTGAAATCTACTAGTTTATGTCCCACCTCATCTATTCTTTCTATATGTTGACATATTTGAATTCATTGTAAGCCACCACAACGCTCGCATGAACCATCCAAGCATGTTGTCCAGTAGAATATTTGGCCATCCTCTATTTAACATAAAAAAAAAATATAATAACTCTCTTGAAGATTTTGGTGGGGCTTCTATGCCACAATCCTACAAAACATCATTAGTATGAAAATTTAAACATATAGAACGATAAACATCATAATAGTTAGCGAATTCAATATGTAGTCTACAACAACAAGTAGTGCATGTGTGATTTATCTTGACAGAAAAAGGTGTAAGCATTTCAAAAAATCTTTGAGAAATACTAATTTGAGGATAAGCATTTTGAAATTTACAAAAAAAATGGGTTTGATTCATATCCAAAAAATGCTTGGATGTGGCTCACGGTTTCAACTACCGATTCTCCTTCTTACGACATCCCTTTGATTCAAACATGGCCTTGTATTATTCTTCCAATAATCTTCAATTAGTGTTCTCAATGCTTCAACAACTTTTTTATTATTATGTGTCAATCTTCCCAAGAATGCCCATAATTCATTTGAATCGGTGCCCTCAATTCTTTGCTGCCTTTGAATGGATTTTGATAAATCTTTTCTACTAATTCCCATTTGTTCACTTGTCTTTTTAATGAGACAAGATCTCCTTGTTTGATAGCTTACCAAAGTCGATGTAATGACACATCGGCTGACATTACTATCCTATGAGTGTGAAGTAGTACCCACACTCTCATAAGCATCCATTATATTCTTCACAATAGTGTTTTCACTTGATGCATTCGATATTCTCAACCCAAGAGTCTTCATGATGTTTTTGTATTTTAAACCTTGCATCATTTGAACAAATAGTTGACATCTTGTGGTCTCACTTATCCTTTCAAAGAATATTTGTCAAATCTTATAAGCATATCTTCTACAAGTGTGTTCTAGAATCTTACCTTCCATGTGCTGCAAAATATCCTGATCAATATTAATCAAAAACTTTGGCTTTCTACACAAAATTCTAGGTGGTATTCTCTTAGGTACATATATCTCAACATTAGCAACTTCATCAATATTTAATTGAGGTGGGCTAGATTGTGTACCTTCGATCGAGGGTGGAATAGAATACATACCTTGAGGTTCACATGGGGATGATGGAATACCTTGTTCGTCAAATCCGAGTGATGATGTACTCTCAACTTCAGATGTGGTGGATGGTGCCCAACCATACTCACTTGTGGTAGATGGTGTCCCTCCATATTCACTTGTGCTTAATGGCGTCCCTTCATATTCACTTGCAGTAGAGGGTGTGTCTCCAACTATGGTATATGCATCTCCCCTAGCACGACTCTTTCACATTCATTCCCTTTGTGTTGCCAATTTCTTTTCTCTTTTTGATGGTTGAGGTTCCTCTTCAGCTGACTTGTTTTCATCAATTGTTCCCAATTTTTGCTTTTCACAATATTCCCTCATCCATTTTTTCTCTTTATCTCTGATGGCTTGGAGCTGATCATCTATTATTTTTTTCCTTTTAATAGTTTGTTTCTTCAACATGATGAATAATTTTACCTGTGCAAAAAGTGCTAAGTCAAGTCAAATTAACTAATAGTGAAGGGTTGTAAAAGTCTATTAAATAGGAAGACCAACGGTCACCTCTTTCAAATGTTAGTTTTCAAAGTTGAAGTGGTTTTTTTTAAGAGGGAAACATTATAAAAGGCCATGATAAACTTGAATGGAGGATGATCCTTGGATTGGGTGTCAAACCAAATGAGGAAATGTTGAGTTTTCCTTAACAAAATTTAGCTTTTGGTGATTGAAATTGAGTTTCTGAGTTGGGCAGCATTATTTTATGTTAGATTGAGCATGAGCAGGGTATGTTAGGCTTGTTTCAACAATTGTCAAGTTTTGGAGTGTTTGGAAAGTGCTACTTTCAATAAAACATAGGGTTTCTAAGCCTAGGGAGAGGGTTTTATGGTTTGGGTGGTAAATGATTGAATATCTGCAATCTAATGTTATAATTTGAAGTTTTGATAGATATAAAGTGCTTCCCCAAGTTTTTAGGAGATTTGGACAAGGTTTGAAGGTGGTCCCTTTGTAAAAGTGGGCTAATTTGGGCCCTTAAAAGCGTAGAAAACCTGATAATTTGTGTAGTTTGGTACAAAACAAGCATTGGTGATTGTTGGATATGTTAAAAGGCTCTATAATGGGTAAAATAAAGGTGTGTAAATGGTCCTAGGTCTATAGAACAACAAATTTTCATAATGAAGCTTATTAAGCAAACCATGTTGCTAATACTAGTACTTTTAGGCTTAATGAAGGTTTGGTGGTTCAAGGGTGGTTATGGGCGTTCAAGGAAGTTGGAACTCCTGATTTGAAAATGTATAAAAACATCAAACAAGCCCGAACAAAGGGTTTAATGAATTTATTTTGAGGATTTGGTGCAATACTCAACGCCTAAACTATGGAGTTTCAAGTATTTTTTCTATGTTTTCAGTTTCTTTTTCCTGTGTACGGCCCAGTATAGGCCTCACATGATTAGAAATTCATAAATCACTGTAGTGGCAGGTCTTAACTTAGATTTCAATCTATTTTGAGACTCCTTTGGTTGTTTTTGTGAAAGAAAAGGGTATGTGTAGGATCATCATGGAAAAAATAGGCCCTTAAGTGGCAAAAAAATCAGAAAAATTAGAGTTAGGAAACTTGACGTAAAAATTTGAATAAGTTATCAATATTATTTCAAAAAAATGTAAGAATATAATTTGTTGAAAATTGAATGTAGTTTCTAAACTACTAGTTTTTTTTTTTTAAATCTATTTGGTGAAAATTTGAAATTTCAATGCAGCAGTACTTAAATTTAGGGAAAAAAATAAGTAGGTATCTATCTGACCACCCTAACCACAATAAAATGATAATATTTTTTATAATATTTTAAACATAAGTAGAGGACTCATGTCCAGATGTGATGCATATTTTTTGCAATTTTTTCCAAGTAAATAATTAATTATGAATTTTTTATTACAACTTTTAAAAAATATAAAAAATTGTACATCTGACCACCTTAACTTGGCCAAAAATTCATGAAATTCAATTATTATTTTTTTAATCCTATAGTATGTGAAGCATAGAATGTGATGCATGTTTTGGATTCAAAAAATGTGATATTTTTGAGCTATATAGATTTTTTATCACTATCAATAGTAGTAATTCAAGTAGAAAATGAATAATAATTATTTTATTATTCAAAGTAAAGCATAATTTATATTGATGGAAAGCTGAGAATCTCCTTTCAAAACCCTTTTCATTTCGTTAATTTTGGGTAAAAAAAAGTTGTCAGCCACATACCCTACAAATACCCATCATATTGCCACTTTTTGGCCCATCATGATCCTGCACATACCCAAAAACTTCATTCTTCCTAATCAGCCTATATAGACCACCAGGGTATGAGTTTTACTTTAATTTAAAGATGGAGTATGTCCTCCTAATGTGGTGACCTGTGATTCAGAGGAAAGGCCTGTAATATGTTGTTTTCAAGTTTTCATGTTTCTTTTAATAGTGGTAAGGCGTCTATAGGGTTGGTGATGTTATCTTAGGCTAAGAATGTGAGTTTTTGGCATGAAAAGGAGGAACCAAAGTGGTGTTTTTGTGATCTAATGAGGCTAAAGGCCTAGTGAGGGTTTATTTTGTTTTTGCAGACCTTGACAAACTTGTTTGATGCTTTGGTGAGGCTTGGAAGGCCTTGGCATTATGAAATATAGAAAACCCTAGATATTTATGAGCAAATTGAGGGTTTTTGTATTGGAAACCTATTTGAGCATGCAAGGTCCTAAAACCTAGAAAACATTTTGTTTTGAGATCTAAGTAAAGACTGTTTTTGGATTCGGGGATCTGCTGAGAAGTGAGAAGGTTGTGTGGGGAATTATACCCGATTGAGTGACTTTGATATGCTACAACTTGAACAATGTGAATTTGTTGAAAGAAGAGGTCATAATGAAATTGTAAATTGTAAAATTTGTTTGTAGATTGGAGTTGTGTGTTTGTGTGTTGCAGGCCTACCCCTATTGCATTAGAAGTATATTCCAATTTTTTAGAGACATGTATGGAAAATTTTCTAGCATAGACAAGGCAATCAACTGGTTTGTATAACTGTTTGACAAAATACCTCAATGAAAGCCTTGGAAACATACACAAAGAAAGTCAATTGTTAAATTTAACAAAATGACTCAAAGAGATGTTTAAAAATGTAATAGGAAAGTGTATAGAATTGTGTAATTTAAAATGTCCGTTGACAACCTAAGGTTGTAACATGACAAAAAAACAATTTGATCAACATGGAATAAGCAAAACAACAAAAATGAAAGCAAGCCATAATAGAATGAAATAAAATGTACAAAGACTTCACATACCTAAAAAACAAAAGTTTCAAATGGAGGAGTTCTACCCAATTATGTAGCCTTTGCTTCTTCTTTCCTCAAACTCAAAAATTTTACTTTTTCAAAAGTTTGTTCCCCTCCAAACTTCAATTGTATATCAGTTATCACTGTAATTCAAACTTGAACTAATATTATATGCCTTTCAATGTGAAAACTCTACTATTTCATGCAAATGTGATGGAAAGATCATGAGAAAGGTGGTGGAATCTAAAAATCATGCATGCACACTTCACTCAATCACCAAAAAGCTACTTTTTGTCGGACCACATGAAGAACCAGGAAAATATGCAGAATGTGGGCCAACATCACATGTATATTGTTTTTTTTACTATTTTTAGTGCAAGACAAAACACACTCATGTTATAACATGCTTTCATTATAACGCGAGCGCGTTATTTCTTGCTAAAATGGTCATGTCTCTACTTATTCATAACATGCTCGCATTATAATAAAGTTGGCTTTTTTTAAGATTTATAGTGTATATTTATAGGATAGAGGGTTAAGGGTAGAGGGGATAGAGATAGAGGGAGTGAGAGAGAGAGAGAGAGATAACTGAGAGAGGGAGAGACTTGAGAGAGAGAGAGGAAGGGAGTGGGAGAGAGATAGAGGGGGGAAGGGCCAAGGGTAGAGGGTATAGGATTTAAGGGTGTAGGGTTTGAGGGTTAAGAGTTTAAGGTTTACGATTAAGGGTAGAGGGGAGGGAGAAAGAGGGAGTGACTAAGAGAGAGAGAGAGACCTAAGAGAGGGAGAGGGAGTAGGAGGGAGAGGGTTGAGGGAGAGAGGGAGGGAGTGGGAGAGAGATAGAGGGATATAGGGTTAAGGGTAGAGGGGAGAGAGATAAAGGGAGTGAGTGAGTGAGAGAGAGACCTAAACCCACTCTCTCCCACCCTCTCCCATGCTCTCCCACTCTCTCTCCCACACTCTCCCACCCTCTCTCCCACACTCTCCCACCCTCTCCAACCCACTCCTACCCTCTCCCACCCTATCTCCCACTCACCCACTCTCTCCATCTCTCTCCCACCCTCTCTTGCACTCTCTGACTCTCTCCTACCCTCTCCCACCCTCTCCCACCCTATCTCCCACTCACCCACTCTCTCCAACTCTCTCCCACTCTCTCCAACACTCTCCCACCCTCTCCCACACTCTTTGACTCTCTCTCTCCCACTCTCTCCCACTTCTCCCACTCTCTCCCACCATCTCTCACCTCTCCCACTCTCTCCCCACTCTCTCTCTCCCACCCCCACTTCCAATCTCTCCAACCCTCTCCCCACACCATCTCCCACCTCACCCACTCTCCCACACTCTCTCCCGCTTCCCCAAACTCCCCTCTCCCACCCTCTCTCATGCTCTTTCTGGACTCTCCTCCCACTCTCTCCTACACCTCCCACCCTTCCCCACACTCCCACTCTCACACACCCATCTACCACCCTCTCTCCCACCTCCCACTCTCTCTCCCACCCTCTCTCCCACTCTCTCTCTCCAACCTCTCTCCCACCATCCCATGCCTTCTGCACTCTCTCTCCCACTCTCTCTCCAACCCTCTCCCTCCCTCTCACCCCACTCCCATCCCCCTCCCTCCCTCACTTCCCTCAATCTCCCTCTCCCTCCCTCTCTCCCTCTCTCTCCCTCTCTCCCTCTCTCTCTCTCCCACTCTTTCCCTCTCTCCCTCTCTTTCTGTGATGTAAATCACCTAGAGACCCCATTTCTTGGACCCATTTTTTCAAATAGGCCAATTTAGGATGCCAATTTTACCGACTAGCTTGCCAATTCGGTGAAATTGGCCAACTTAGGATGTCAATTTCAATGACTAGCCAATTCGGTGAAATTGGAAATGTAGTGACCTGTTTGAAAAAATGGATCCAAGAAATGGGGTCTCTCAGTGATGTAAATCACCTGGAGACCACATTTTTTGGACCCATTTTTTCAAACAGGCCAATTTAGGATGCCAATTTCACAGACTAGCTTGCCAATTCAGTGAAATTGGTAATGCAGTGGCCTGTTTGAAAAAATGGATCCAAGAAATGGGGTCTCTCGATGACCCATTTCTT
>VDFB02373365.1:309685497-309833366 GCA_007258455.2 Sequoia sempervirens | reverse complement strand
CCCATAAATAGAGCTCCTCATTAGTTTGAAGCCAAAACAACATTCAAATTTGAGTTTAGGCGGTTTGGCGCCGAAAATTTACAACATGAAGTTCAAATTTCAAAAGAGCATTTGCAATTGTATCTTCTAGAAAGTGCGCCAACTTCCCGGGGCCATAACTTTTGATCCGAGACTCCGATTCGCGAACCGTTTGAACCGTTGGAAAGGTCTCGAAGTCAATAACGCATTTGAAATTCGCTACACCAATTTCAGAAAATTTTGGGGCCAATCCGGGAGCTCTAAGTGCCTCAAATCTAACTTGGAAGATTTTCAGGTGCAAATCTGGGAAACTAAAACTACAATATCTTTCAACCTAGGAACTGAAAATAAAAACTGTAAATTGGGAATTTCATTATGACAAAAAGGGTATCCAAAAATGTAAAAACATCTAAAAACCAAGAAACTTGAAATTTAACTATTTTTGGGTGATGCAAGATTGCCCTTACACCACTGGATGCTCCTGCATCACCCTCTCTCTCCCACTCTCCCCCACTCTCTCCCATCCCCTCCTGTGCTCTCCCACTCACTTTCAACCACCCTCTCCCACCCTCTCCCACACTCTCCAACTCTTTCCCACTCTCTCCCATTCTCTTCCACTCTCTCCTCCCTCCCTTCCACCCTATATCCCACTCTTCTACTCTCCCACACTCTCTCCCACTCTCTACCACCCTCTCCCACTCTCCCACTCTTTTGCACTCTCTGCATTCTCTCCCACACTCTTCCACTCTCTCTCCCACTCTTTCCCACACTCTCCCACCCTCTCTCCCACTCTCTCCCACTCTCCCACACTCTCTCCCACTTTCTCCCACTCTCTCCCACTCCCACCCTCTCTTACCCTATCTCCCACTCTCTCCCACAAGAATACATGCATACATATAGGCATACATACATGCATGCATACATACATACATGACACACCAGCATACATATACATACAAACATATCAAAAAACATTCAATGAAGTGGCATTTAACTAAAGGAAGATATAACACAAGTGCATTATGTGTTGCTAGACATGTTCCCCAAAGAAGCAAAAAAATGTCAAAACTAACACATAATGCGAGCAAGTTATAACACACTCATGTTATATTTTTCTTTGGGAATCCCCGAGCCTTAGCTTTGGTATTTTCCTTGGAATACCAACCCAAAGGCTTGGAGGGCATTCCCAACGACTAGAGACATGTTTTTGCAAATTCTACAATTTTTCACATAATCGGGTTCATGCTCACCGTCAGGATTGCATCTGGTTCAATATCAACGAAATCGAAAACATGGGTAATGTTAGGTTTTCTCTTAGCTTTCCAACGATGTAATATTTTTCACTTTCTAACAATGTTAAGCCTTTCATCCATAATTTTTTTTTTTGTATGTCTATTTTTTGTGAAAAAATAGTGTTTGGTGTTTTTTCGTTATAAATTAACTATTCATCAAAATTTCAAATAAATTATATTTTTAGAAACTAGACTCCATTCTACAATTTTTTTTTTAAAATAAAAACTCTATTACTTTCCAAAATTTGTAGGGGGAGCACGACCAAATTTTTTCTTCTTAGGAAATGGCCACTTAGAAAATTAGTAAAAAATAAAATATTCATTAAAAAATTATCAGAAAAATTGTGCATCAACTAGATACTGCTAGCTAACTTTTGACCATAGCGATTTTTAAAATACTACAAAAAGTTCACCATGCTAGGGTCATACAAGAGTTGCTATGTTATGTTTTTCTGACAAAAACAATAGAAATTTGTGTACATCCATCTTTTGAACCCCTTAATCTCAACCATTTTCAAAATAAATTAGTAGTTTAGAAAGTAGACTCGGAGCACTTCGATCCTTGTTTTTGTTCCATCTCAAAATTTTGAGTGTAGCTATCCTCAATTTCACGTCCAAGGTCAGTATTTCCTGATTTCAGAAAAAAAAAGTGGCCACTTAAGCCCCCTTTTTGGGAACCATCTTGGTGCACTTACCCTTAAGTAGCCTTGTCCTCATATGTCACTTGCCATTATCTCTTTTGGCTAGTTGACTACCTTCCATGTATATATAAGAGCAAGCTTGGGATGTGGAAGACATGCCTTAAGTTGGTTCGCATGTGACATACTTATTCACAATGTAGTTTCATTTAGGAACATATGACTTAGCATAGGGATTTTTGAATAACTTCTCATGTCTTCTTTTACTTTAAAGCAATTTCTCACACACAACATATTTGATTATTTCATGGACTTTATTTCATGGGTTGTATTCTAATGTACTTAATATATTTGTTTCATGGACTTAATATATTGCAAATAATGGACTTTATTATTGTTTAATTTTAATTTACACATGTGCATTTATGTATTTTATGTGAAATTTTAATATGTAATTGATAGGACATATTTGTACTTTACAATTTAGATTCATAGTCAAGGCATTAACTTATCAAAGAAGTATAAATGATATAATTAAGTATAATTAAGGAGATGAAATACTTCAAAGTACATGTCTCATATTTAATCACAATTGATATAATTAAGTAACTTAGAAATTAGGATGACTCATTTTAACTACCACATTCTATACAATTTAAATAGTGTCAATGTTTATTTAATTCATGTCATAATAGGATGTCTTAAGGGGTCCTAATATGACATCTTAAAGGGATCAAAGAAATTCCCAAATTTTGGTGAAGTTTCCCAAGGCAACCAAATTTAACAATAATATACATGATATTTAGTGATTATACAATAAAATTTAAAGTTTCAATGTAGGGTGACTCACCATAACAAATGATATAATTAAGTATATTTAAGTATAAATATCAATGATATAAACAAGTATTAGACTTTAGGGTGACTCATCATAACAAATGATATGATTAAGTATAAATATTTAGGATATATCCTAATAGGAAATCTTAAGGGGATGAAATACTTCAAATTACATGTCTCATATTTAATCACAATTGATATAATTAAGTAACTTAGAATTTAGGATGAATCATCATAACAATCACATTCTATGCAATTTAAATAGTGTCAATGTTTATGTAATTCATGTCATAATAGGATGTATTAAGGGGTCCTAATATGATGTCTTAAGGGGATCAAAGAAGTTCTCAAAATTTGGTGAAGTTGCCCAAGGCAACCAAATTTAACAACAATATACATGATATTTAGTGATTATGCAATCAAATTTAAAGTTTCAAAGTAGGAAAATATGCACATTTAATAAACAAAATATATAGAATATTTATTTTGTTACATAAAAGTGTAGAGTATAATTGTCTATGTACATGTATATAAATTTGTAAAAAATATGTAATTGTGTAATTATGTATCTACATATATGTCAACTCAAAACAATTTTTATAAAATTTGGCTATGCCATCTCAAGAAAATATAAAACTTGTGCCTGAAATGTTGATTTAGGTGGATCTTCAGAACCTGAAAAATTGAAGTGTTCCATTTTCTCCTGTTAGTGATGCCATCATGGAGAGCTCGATGAATTGAATCTGACGCAACTTGAACGGACGAAAAAGGAGTCTGTTTGCTCAAGTTACGCATAGTCAAAGATTTGGTCAAACTTGGACTAGGAGGTCATCCAGAAAGGTGAAAAATTGATCATCACAAAATTTGGCAAAAATGGTATCATTGCGCAGGTCTCATCGTCACAATCCTGATGATGTTCATTTCACGCAAAACAGAGCATGTTCACGAGAGTTATAGCCGGTCAAAGCTTGTAGTTGACCAAGGGTACCATGTGGTACAATTGATGACATCAACACAATGACTTAGCAGGCCGTGCTATACAAATACCGAGGTGGACCAATCAGTGTGTGACACATATCATTTGTACGATGACATCAATGGTAGGACGGATGACATGGACGCTAAGTTAGCAGTGACATGGACGAACTAGCATTGGACACATCGCAGCCAAAAGTGACATGGAAAGGATGTGTTGAGCTAACATGGTGGTGACTGGTCTATTTTAGCGAATCATGTGATGACATGTGTCCCTATTATAGGGTGCCACATGGCCCATGGTTTCTCCTCCTCCGTGCAGTTTGTTGTTGTCGGTTGTTTGATCTAACAAAATTTTGTTGGGGGTTGACCCCAAGACCTCCACATTGCCAACTGCCACTCACACCATTGTATCACAATGTTGCTCCCTACTAGTGTATGACAATTAGTTTGCTTTGTTATTTCTAAATGTGAAATGTGGTTTAAAACTTGGGACCGGTGGGAGTTGAACCTACACCAGTGGGGAAACAAAATGTTATGCCACTATTAGACCGCCGATACATTGATAGATATAGATGGGCTCATTTTTATTTTTTTGTTTGTTAAGCCCGAAGCTGAGCTAAATAACCATTAAGTGGTTATGTGTTAAGTTTTAAATTAAAATAAATAAAAAACAAAACCCCTAACCACCAAAGGCTCGAGCATGAAAAAAAATAAGGGCCTAAAAACTAATTTAATTGTTTTATTAAGTGGTCTTATTGGATTTTTATGTAAATGGGGGGAATTGTTTATTCTTTTCCCTTAAAGGGGAAAAGTTCCAAAATTGGTGGTTTTCGCCCAAATGGGAAAAATTGAAGTATAAAAGGAGGAGCTAGGAGGCTTCCCAAATCATCACATCCATCAGTTGATCATTCTCCATTGTATCCCATTCTCTTGGCCTTTGAGAGTCTTTTGTGAGAGAATTTGAGAGGGAATTAGAAGAATTTGAGTTGTGATGTAATGATGTTATAACCTTGTAGTAGATCCTTTAGGCAGAGTCAATTTTCTTACTCTTTGTTAATCATCCCTAGCTGTGAGAGTTTTTGTGAGATGATTTGAGTGAGATACTTTTTGGGACTTTGTGGATAGGCTACAAATATTGTAAAGCAGTGTTGCAAGAGACTCTGTTGGAGATTGTACTACTAGTTCATAACATTTTAATGGATTGGTCACTCACTTGAGCTCAACCCGAAGACATAGTCCACTCAGACGAACTCCATAATCAAATTGGTGTCTTTTTCTCTCTCTCTTGGTTCTATGTTTTAATTCTCTTTGTTTAATGTTCTTGTTACTCCATTGTTGATGTCTTTACACCTTTGTACATAATAACTTAGCAACGTTTTTCATAGATCCCTTCCACTTTATAGATCAAATGTAGCAAGTCTTCGCGCCACCTAATATTAAAATGATACAAGCAATATCAATGAAATATTCAAAAAATGTATTTTAATTTGTATAAAGCTACATGACTTGTACCTATATTTAAAAGTATTCCACACATGTGTGTAGGTTGAATCTAGATCATCTCCTTTTTGTTTCAAAGTATGATATCAATGTGATGATGGCTTAAGGATACAAAAAAGCATAATAAATCAATTTTAACTATTAATGTACAAGAAATATCACTATATAATAAAAAAATTATTTAAATATAATTTAACTAATAATTACCTATGTTTACCAAGTATTCCATGCTATCTAGGTTGAATCTATATGAACTCAACTTTTTATCTCAAATTATGCGATGAATTTGTGATAATGGCTTAAGGATATAAAAGGACAATTTAAATCAATTTCAACTAATAACACACAAGAAATATCAAACATTTATTTCATCTATTTAAAAGGAAATTATAAAACTAAAACTATATTTACTTGTATTTACTTATTCCATTGTACCATCTACATCCTCTCTTTTTTGCAACACATCTATGATTGTCTCATTCTCTTCCATAGAAATTGTCCATAGCTCTTTATTTGTAGGTCTTCCATGATACCTCACTAGTTTTATATTTATCACCACCACCAAATGTGAGAAGTGTATAATATTCTTATGTGGTTCATAACCTTCAAATGTAGCAAACCATTCTTTCTTATTAGGTATTTCCGTAGCCAAGTGCCAACAACAACCACCGAACCTATATTGGATAACATGATATACATCATCAAATAATTTCTCAAAATTTTCTTAAGGAGATCAAATAAGTTCTCAAAATTTTCTTAAGGGGATCAAAGACTTGTTATCAAAATTTTCTTAAGGGGATGTCTTAAGCAGATCACCATACCTGTTGGATAATGATAGCCATCATCATCTTCTCGAGGTTTTATTAACTTATTTTTAGTCTCCACACAACAAGCCAACCAATATTCTATTTCCTCTTCATTCCCCTCGGGTGCAACAACAACATACACATGTCCTGCAAACAAATTTTGATTTAATAAGTTGCACATGACCATATAATTTGACCAATCTACATGTACATCCATTCATATGCATGTAAATAAATAAAATTATTACAAAATAGTAATAAATTGAAGTAAAATGAAATAAATTGAATTAAATTACCTTCTTCTTCAAGGTATGAAACACAATTGTAGTCATCTAATGAAAAAACTTGAGCGTTGTCTTTAATTGTTGTTTCATATTGATCGTGTGCTTGTGTAGGTGTCAATAATCCTTTCTTCCACTCTTCAACCCATTATGTATTTTCACATGCTTCCCAATCTCTTGAAATACAAAACTAAAAAAACATGCAAGCTCCCTTGTCCAAATATTCCATGTGCTTGCATTCAAACTCTTAAATGAATTCCATTTAGTAGATCCACCAATTGTCTCACAATCAATTCTAGGTAGAAGGTTATCTTCTTCACCCAACCAAAAGAATCAGTGAACTATAGAGTACTTTCTTGAACCAGCTATAGATAATCATGTATTACACCAATCTAAAATCCCACGTGCAACTTTAAATTTTACTATATCCTCAAATCTCAATTGTTCTCTAGCAAGAATTATTTTAACACATGCACCAACTCCACTATGTTCTCCTTTACCATGTCCAGCTTCAAAAAAACTCCACATATGTTGGAAATTATGTTCGTTGTGAACCCTACTTAACCAATAGAACATTCGAGCATTCTTGAACTATCTCATACAATTATTTGACCATATGAGATGTTCTGTCATCTAGATTTCTCTTTCTCTTAAATTTGTATAAAATATATTGAAACAGTATTGAAAAAACTATGACAAGTGTAACCAATTGTTACTCAAATAGAAATGATACTCCCTCAAAATTTTTCTATCATCCTTTGTGCTATCATCTTCATGTCAATAAACAATATGAACAAACATAGCCACTTGCACTGAATTGTAATATTGTTATTGGATTTCCTCTTGCGGAGCTAGAGTATAGTTTTCCACAAAATCAACCATTAATAGTATAGTACCAACTAGAAATGCATTCCACATGCATGAAATTAGCCATCAATCCATCGAGCATGCTGAGAGTTCTTGACATATTTTGGTACAATCTAACTCTTAAATTCTGATATGAATGCATGTACACTAAAATTTTCTATAATTAAATCACAACGCTTTCCAATTTTTCCATCTTTTAATGAATAGTCAACATTCTTAAATATTTTAACATCCACTAATTGTTGTCCAAAATCATTATCAATACTTTCATGCATACAAACTCTTGAGAATGAAATATTGCCACAATTGGTGCATTGTCTAGAAATACATGAACTTAAATAAAATAATTTCCCATTAGATCTTTCACAAAACAAACTTGATATAAACTCCCTTATTTTTTTAGGTGGCATATTAATACCACATTCTTCATAATCATGTTAGTATGTAAAGTACAACATATATATCAAAAAACATCATAAAAAATAAAGATATTTTTTGCTTATTAATTTTTACATACCAAGGTTTACATTTTTTAAAAGACCTTTCAATTATTTTAATTTTACTAGGTAACACTAAATCACAACAAAATTTTCTATAAAATTCAATTTGTGTTGTATCTAATAGGTGTTTTGGATGAGGATCCCAAACTTTGGACCCCACTCTTAATTTTAAAACATCTCGCATTAGATGATACCCTAGTATTATCAAGCTAATATTTTTCAATCAAAGATTTGATTTCAACATTCAATTTCATGTCAAACCTTGGGAGTCAACCACTAAAACTCCAATATTGGCTGATTGGATCAATTTCTATACTCTCTTCTTTTTTCTACTCTAAGAAATGTTTTAGGATGTATTTTTAGAATTTCACTAATATTGCTTACTATTTTTTAATTCAAAGTTGTTATATTAACTATAGCAGTTGTTATAGCTCTTCTTGTTGCATTCTTATCTTTAGATTGACTATTGTTCCCAATAGATGCAATGGAAATAGCAATAGTAGACATAGCATATTTTAGTGATCAATATTTTCTTCTCGGTTTAACAAAAATGCCTAACTTTTTCATTACTTTTCTCATTTTCCACATTCTCATCAATTGCATCATTAGTTGAAATTGAAATGAAAGTTTTTTATGATAAAATAATTCTTTGTATAATCTATTGGAATGCATTCTTATTTGTCTCCAAGAAATATTACTAGGAATATTATCCAAAACATCACTTTCAATTTTAAAAAAAATATATATTTCCATTTTCAACATCACATCGTAGATTTTCATTTTCAACTTCAAAACAATTTTCATTTTCATTTTCAACAAAAGGATTTTCATTTTTATTTTCAACATTTAAACAGTTTTCATTTTCATTTTCAATTTATTTTCAAACATTTGTATTAAATCTTCTTCTCTACAAATATTATCAATGTCAACATCCTTAAACCCAACATCTTGTAAAACTTCTAAAAAAAAGTCTCCACTTCACTAAAATATGGATTTGAAGACATACCTAGATTTGTGCCTATTGAAACATTCTCCATATCATTGAAAGGGGGATTTGAAGACATACCAAGACTAGTTTGTATAATTGTATTATTTTCCAAATTGACCTCTTGCAAATTAACATCATCTACTAGACCATGGTCTCTTCAACATTTTTATCTTCAATAGTTGTGGAATTGGATGCTTCATTCACTAATCGAATCATCATTCTTCTATATTTTTTCCTTTTTTCCGCTCTCTCTCTCTCTTTGCTTCAATTTATTTAGGGGTCAATACCTTCCTATATTTCCTCTCATTACAAGCTTTTGAACTCATGATTATGAAATTCTCAAGCACAAATGAATGTCAATAGTGAAAGCCTTCCTCTTTTGTTGAACCTCCAAACAATTATAAAACGAACACAATTCCATTCAAAAAATTGTTCCAATGATGCCTCCTTTCAAAAATTTAATTCAAATTGCAAGTTGAAGACTTGTAAAGACAAAAATTGATAGAAACTAGGTGAAATTTTTGCAATTGGCCATACTTGTAAAGTTGCAGAATTGACAGTAACATTTTTCCAATAAAAATAAAAAATGCTCAAGAAAGAAACATGATCCTATTTATAAAATGGGATCCCATTTCATTTTCAATGGTCCGAATAATAAATAAAAATAAACGGGATCCCAATTTACAAAACGAGATCCTATTTCTTAAAATTTAAAATTTTGGTCAAGTTTTTGGCTTGTTTTTGGGTTTAGGAAAAGGCTTGGGGACCCGAACCTAGGATTTGCATGAAAACGTACTTTAGAAAAATATATTCAATTTGAAAAAAAATAAAAAATGATAAGTTTATGTCATCTTATGCATGACATATACGATGATTTTTCAAAACAACAAATATGGCCAATAAAAAATTAACAAAAAAATAGTCAATAAAAAATTATAAAAAAATATTGAAAATGTGTTCGAGTTACAAATCTTTTCCCAAAAGGATTTAGAAAAATATGATTATTCAAGTCAAAATATGGATGTTGTACACTTGCATGGTATGGTAGAAAAAAATGACTTTTAAATAGTGGTTTTTGCAAATGCCTATTGAAAATAAATTTATCTCATCTAGGTATTGAAATAAATTACATATTTGGAAACTAGACTCTGAGTACTACATTTTATGATCAGTGACTTTTTTAAAGATTCCATCTCTAAGTGCTTCAAATTTTAAGGTCAAATGTGTCAAATTCTAAAAAATCATGGAAAGTACTTCCACTTTTTGGCCAAAAAGCGAACTCAACTTCTTGCCAGCACCCTAATGAAAAGGTTTTATCAAGAGTTTATTACAATGCACTAGATCCATTAACCTCAATTTTCATAAGAAGAAGACATCTAACAGTGGCTAATTTTTTAGAAGCATATGTTGAAGTTGAAAAATTAAGCAAAGAAATATGACACTCAAGTCATGGACCCATAAAAAATGCAAGAAATCCTAGAATACCTAACCAAATACATAAATAGACTATATATTTCATGAAATGATTCATTACTTAATCATATACATAGTCTGAATCATCAAGGGATGAATCAATCCATAGTACTTCATCTAGAATAGTCATATCTAAAATACATTCTGATAGAAATCAATCCTTGTTCTTTGCACCTAGTTTTAAAAAATAATTACTAAATTTTAAGAATGAGATGAAGAATCTATGAGATAGTAGCTCAATTAAGAAAAATAACTATATAATTCATTTAAATAAATAGAAATTATACCTTCAAAATAAAAGTTATAATGCTATAACACTGAATAAGGCATTGAATACCAAATCAAATAATGGAGGAGTTCCTTCTCCTCTAGAAAATTCCAAATAGAATGAGACAAGGCCTTGAAAATGGTAAATTATAATGGATGTTACTATTAATAATTGGTGTAATATTCATAATACAATCTCAGATGCCAAACTTAATTTCTTTCAATTTATGATAGAATCCAATATTTTTAGAAGAGATAATTTAAATATAGAAGAAAATGATTTTTCAACATCTTCTAGGACGGAAAACATTCCTAGAGGTTATGTATTTTCTATGGTTCTTTATTGTTATGAATGTTCCTATGACATGAAAAGTGAGCTAGACAAATAAGTAGATGAAGGCCAAGATTTTCAGTAGTACTAGTAGACTACAAATTATGCTCTCCAAAGTAGAAAACCAAAGGTTCCATTTCCATCTTCTATAACACCAAATAATTTCACATGCCCCTTGGCCCAAATACATGTAATAATCCTAAAGTGCTAAGATTTATCATTCCATCATCTAATAACTTGTAAAATTTGATTTCTCCTTGTAATATTGGTAACCATCTAAATCAAAATGATGTCAATAAGATAAGATACTATATAGTTGAATAGATCAAGAAAATAAAAATCAATCTACCTCTTATTGAACTATTTTGAATATTATGTTGGAAATGGTGATCGCAAGTCTACTCACTAAAATCAATTCCTTTTTGAAAGATGGGGCATAACATATGGGCAATTAGATCTCCCAAGTATTTTTAATGATTTACTAACAATTTAAAAGATGAGCCAATCTACCCTTGGATCTAAATTCAGATGGTTGGGAGTTGGAAATGTATTTTTGATGTGATGCAATGATGTAACTAGGTAGACTGTGAAAATGTAGTGTTATGTTATGATTTATTACTAATTGAATGTAGATAGACAAATTTAAGTTCCATAGAAGAGGAGAGCTAACAAAAAGATAATTACCTTGTGAATTTGAGCTAATTTTTGCTGGTTTATGGTTCCCTGTACCCATGATTGAAACACTAATTTTGAAAAATGATTTTTCAATCCCGAAGTGTCTGGTTTGTAGCTCTTTTCTTCCATATTTCATTATCAAATCTTCCTTTGTTACTAGGAAAATGTAAATTCCTTATCTTATCAACTTGTAGAGTTAATGAATGAATGACCTTCAATCTCTCTCCAATTCACCTTTAGATCTACAACCTACACACATGAAATGAGGGGAAGGGTTGTGCCATATAGGGGTTTGCCTTAGTCAAACCCTGTGTTGGTATTTCTACCTCCACAATGGAAAAGTTGATGATAAAAGAGAGTGTATCATTTAGAGGGGTAAGGATAAATAATAACAAGTAATAAATTAAAAATTCTCTACGACTCATCACTCAGAAATGATCTCCTCGATGGACTAAAGTCATGCATCACCTTCAAGGATCAATTGAAACTTGACTTTATTTGATTTGAAGGCCTACTAGTGTTAGTAATAAAAAATGAAATGCATACAAATACATGAACAAACTCACATAAAACTTGACATAATTCTTGAATGATGAAATGATGAAATAATTCTAAAAATTATGCTCTTGACTTCTTTTGAATTGATAATAATTTCTCTTCAATTTTTCTTGTTCCTTCTCCTTTTCTCAATTTTTTTAAAATGGTAAAAATATTATGTATTTATATGCAACTCTTCTAATTTTCAAAAAAAAAAATATTGATAGCTGAAAATTAGGTTTTGAATTTCAAATAATTAATTGCTAAAATTGATATATTTAAATTTGGGGACAACTTAATAGCTCTATGGCATAGCATGTACTCGAGACTAGATCCCTTCTTTTTCGGGATCCAAAGTATTGGGGCAAATTATTAAACATATACTTTGATCTTTCACATTTTATTTTCTCATAAATGTTTAAAATGGGCCACAGAATGCATAATTAGGAAATTAACTACACAATTAGGTCCAAGCACATAGGGGTGAGAAAAAACCTAGTATGAAGTTGTCAAGGGTAACAATTTATGATGGTAAATTGAATATCTCAAATTAAACAAGATTTTGTGTTACTAGTTTTTCACCTACAACTAAAATTGGCAGAGCTTAAACAACTTATGTTCTTTTTTAGGTGAAAGATTTCAATTTATTTATGTTTTGCTTAACCATTACATATATTGGAGTTTAAAAGAAAAAGAGTTCAATTTTATTGTGCAATTTGTTTCAATAAAGGAAAGCATTTAGTTTGTCATTTAGTGTTTAACAACATAAAAGAGATTACATGAGAGAAAATAATACTGCTTCCATTCAATTTTGTAATGATTTGTTTATTTCATAATGTTGCATGTACATTTTACAAAAGAGATATAAAGAATCGCACAAGATTGCAAAAATGTTGTTTTTCATATTCATTGGAAAGAAAAGAGAAATCAAGTGTCCCACACAAGTCGTGGGAATAGCTGAACCAACACATCATAGGGAATAAACTATACAACTAAAGATTAAGAAAGGAAAAGAAGCATATAATAAAAAAAATATCCATCATTTCCTGTTGGTATTCAATGTTGATCTTCATTGTAGCTATTCCATCCTTGCTACCAATCTTAAATGAACCTACATCATGATGAGGAAAGTTGTTAGAGCTCTGGATATCAATATTACTACATGTGCTCTATCAATAGAAATATAGTACATTTCCTATGATGTATTGAATCAGTTGAATAAACATCAGAAGTATGCAAGAGAGCCTGAAAAATAAAATATCACACGGGCATTGAGCTTCACTATTTTTTCATCTAACATGTTTTTTCACTGTGCAGGTATAGGAGAAATCATGTTGTTGATCCATTTCTGAAGTCATTATAGCATGTGGTGCAAAAATGGGCTCCCACAAGGGTTGATCCTAACATGTTGCCCCTTAACTTCAAGAGGGGTTTGAGAAAGGAAACATTCAATTGAAGGAGATAGAACTTCATAAAGCAACTACAAGAGAAGCTGACCCATTTCCCATTCATGACAATCAAATTCAGACGTTAATTGAAAGTGAAAATCATAGATGAGCAAAGAATCCTCTTGAATGCTCAAAATATGTAAAACAAAAATGAATTGCACTATCTTTCACTAGAGATTTATGTTTGCATACAAGTAGTGTCATGCTATCATTGATTGATTACATACTGTTGTTACAACATTATATTTCTACCACGTTTCATGCATATGTTGCTCACAATTGATAGGGAAGCAAAGTAAGTACTATTGTTTATGTTATTTATAATGTTTGATATCCTACAAGGAGCTGTCATCATATACATGATATCTTACAAAAAATGTCTACACATAAGTGGATAGGAGGAGTATATGTATCACAAAGAATAGTAGGGTGAAATGGTCATCAAGATTTCATGACACAAATTTAATGGTGGCGCAACAACCATTTACTTCATCAAAAGTGAAAGGAGTTCAAGGTATTGAAAGTGCAAAAGACAAGTAACAATAGAGATGAATTGTTGAATTCATAACATGAAGAGGAAAAGAGCTAGTATTGACTATCTATGTAGTGTGTGGTGATCAAATATATGTGTATGAAAAGTTTGAAAGAGGCAATTTTTTGTATATAAACAACATTATAGAAGGCATGTATTCATGATGCGTTGTTTCACTATACCGATATGGTTCAGCTTTGAAAGAGATCATTCACAAAGAGGGTTTACAAATGAGTGTTTGATGCTTCTAGATGGTGAAGGGAACTAGTGTCCCATGCTTGTTTCAAAATGTAGAGAAATTACAACAAATAGTAGTGAGGTTGTCATTGCTTGTAGATGCATCATGTTTTCTAAGTACAAGCATTTTGGGGTAATGTATAGATAGAGAATGAATCATTAACATTAAACCCACCATGACTCATGCAATGCATCTATGTGTAAGAAAAAATAAAAGAGTCATCTTTTGTTGCTTCATAAGAACAAGGAAATACAAGCATAGTGGTAGCCATGTAGGGCTCTAAAGAAGAAATGCATGTGGGTAGGAGAACACAAAATGAAATAGATAAATTTTTCCTCTATTAAAAAGGTAAAAAAAGTTAATTCTTTCTACCATATTTTGAAGTCAAGAATGCATTTTCAAAAGCATCAAAATGAGCTAAGGTTTCAAGCATAATGAGCCTATAGCTTTATGGTAAGGTCGAGCCTAATTTTGTGCATTCTCCATGAAATAGAAGGTCATGACTGAGGGTTTTTAAACCCATCTTTCTAAAAATGAAAATGGATATGTGAGACAAAGGAAAATAATGCAAGCCTTCGCCCATAAATGTAGAGTGGTCATGGCCATGAAGGGTTTCTAAACCCAGAGAATGGTGAAGTTTTGAATCTTTTCTTTCCACAAGGTTTTCATTGTTGCTTGTTCTGGGTCAAGCTGGAATAGAGCTCATTTTACACAAAACAAAGAAATAAATACATATAATGAAATACATTGTGGGTTCTCATGGTAGTGGCCTGAGAATACATTTTTCTACACAAGCAGTCAAACCCACATGGATTTATATAGAGAAATCACAAAGACAGAAGAAAATAAAAGTTATTCAAACTTATGCAAGATTAGAAACACTTAGAAATGAGGAAACATGCAAGGTATGGTTGCGGCATTCGATAGGGAAAACATTTAGAAATCTTCATAGTTGTTTCATAGTATACAAAAGAGGTGAATACATTCATCATTATGCCTTTCATTGAACCTATTTTGAGAATATTTCAACAAGAAACAAGTAAAAGATGCAAGATTAAAAAAATAGAAGCTTACCCTTGTTTTCTATTGTGAGAAAATACATGAAGGGTCGTAATCTTTCCCTCAGATTTTCCTCTTAAAAGTCCAAGCCATGTTCTCCAATGGTGGCCAAAAGAAATGAAAGTATCAATAGAAATAAACAAGACAAGAATACATCAAAGAAGTAGAGGTGGCCATAGCCATGGAGGTCGAAATACTTCAAAAATGGAGGCCAACACTCAAGATTGAGACAAGGCGACTTACCCTCTACAATTTTTCCTTTAAAAATCTTCATGGAAATCTCTTAGAACGGCAAAAAAGGTGAAGTTTCGAGCCTCCAAACCCTAATCCCCATGGTGGCTGAGTGTAGAGCCCCTTTTTCAAAAATGAAAGATGCAAAATGAATTGTCAAAAACTAAGGAGAGCTTGAGTTTTGTTGCTAGGGTTTCATGTTTCCCTCATTCACTTTGTGATCTTAATCACATTGTTTTAAGATATTTGTCCTTTGCTAATACCTTATGTTATTCTATTTTTCCTTTGCATATATGCCAAACTTAAGCTTTTTGACTTTGATTCATTACCTTGGAGAAAATAAGTCTTTGAGATTTTGCTTGTCTTGAATGCCCTAGATTTCCCTTTTAATTTTTGAGTGAATGTAATATGATATGTGCCCGAGATCATTCTTATGAATTTTTATAGAAAAATTAAACATCATGGGAGCCTTAGTATGCTACCTTGGTTTTTGCAAAGTATCAAAACTTTATTTTATTGCAAAAATTAGGATGATCAATGCAAAGTTGTAAAAAATCAAGACTAAGGTTGAGCTTCTATATTGTAATTTTGCGTGTCACCAAAAATTGTATACTCTTGAATAAAGAGGCAATTTTTTGCTTAATTTGGTCCTATTTTAGACACCCTTTGCATTAATCACCCTTTAAAACAACATTTATAGGCCCCTAAGACTCATTATTTTGGACTTTAAGGCCTATTCCACTCACAAATCATACAAACCTCGACAAACAACACTCAAATAATTCAAATTATACAAATCTCACGTCAAAAACCCTTGGTGGGACTAAGTTGCCCAGGGTGACAACTTAGTCCCTTTTAGGGGATTTTTCAATTTTGAACAAGAAAATCACAAAATTAATTCAAATTACCAATGGATGTCGGCCTCTAAAGTCAAAATAATGAATAATTAGGTATTGATGCTTGTAAATATATTTTTTAGGTCATTTTTCATAACATTAAGTCATTTTCAACAAACAAATTTAAGAGACAAGTATTGAATATCTTCCACAAGAAGATTTATTATTCTATCTACAAAAAATTTGAAGCTTTAGGGAAACAAGTTAGGGTTTTTTCAGGTCTTCAAGCTCACATTTTGTTCAATATATCACATTGCAAAGAGTTGATTATGGATGCTTATGGAGAATGATGGAGAAATTTAGGTTGAAGAGATGCAACTAGCCATCAAATCAATCCTAAGGACTCATTTTCAAAGTGATTCCATCTTCCATTTTCTCTCTATTTTAAACTTAAGGAAGGTTTTCATGTTATTAAGATTCATTTCTAATGTTATTTATGGTCTCTTCGAATGAGCCTTGCATCATTCTAGTTTCATTTATGCATCTTATTCTTGCATGTTAGAATAGGGTTGCATCTTATTTTTAGGCTTCCTAGTCTTAGAAACACTTAGGGCTAGGGATTTATGTAGATTTTATTATCCCTTTCAAGGTTTAAATACCAAATAGAGACCAAATTATACTATGTTATGCAAGTGTTTCCGTAGATTTGGATCCGGGTTTTTGTTAGAAAATAGAGTACAAACTAAGGGCTTATGTTTCCACTTTTGGATTTTTAGAAAAGCCAAAGTGGACTAAGTCACCAACAGTGGTGACTTAGTCCCACTGCACATGTGTGTTAGAATTTTTTATAGATCTGCATACCCATTTGGCAGAAATAGGTGTTGGAGCAGATTACCAGATTTGGGATTAAGTCGCCTGGCTTGGCGTAATTGTCCTAGTTGACTACAAAATTATATTTTCTAGAATTTCAGAGACATTTGCACTCATCATTCCAGCCTCTGTTAGTTTCTAGGTGCTCAATTTCTATTTTACATCTTTATCTTGTCCTTTATTGCATTTAATTTATCATTCTACATATCACAATGTGTTTTCAAACAACTTGCATTTCTTAGGTTTTACATTAACAACCAACATATTTTATCGATCTACTACATTTATACATTTCATTTAGGCATATTTCATTCATACTTGCATTATTTTTGAGTGGGGACATTGCATATTTTGGCCTACCTCTCTAATTTTAGGTGAAAAACCCTAGAAGTGTTAGAGAACTATGGGTACAAAAATCAATGTCCACATTTTGGTGAACCCTACTCTAGAAAAAATTACTTATGATTTCAAGTGCATTCACATCCTAGGAATAGCTTGCACCAACATTGAATTGGGTTTTCCATTGCATTCTAGGGTTTTCAAAATTGCATTAGTGAAAAGCTCATTTAAGCTTGCATTATTGCACCTTATTTCCTTAACCAATAGTAAAATTTTGCATCTGCACTTTAGATTTGCATTTTATAGTACAAAACACATAAGCATCCATCAAAAAATTTATAAAAACTTTAAAAATACCCCTACTAGGACTAATTCGCCACCCTAGGTGACTTAGTCCCAGTACGCATTTTGCATCAGTGTTTTCAGAATTCAGTTTCTAGATTTTTAAGTTACTATTTGTTTCAGTTACTTTTCTATTATTGTTCAGTTATTTTCTATTACATTCAAATCATTAGCATTAGCATCATTTACTTTCATGGAAATTATGGATAGCATTAGATTTTTACAATTTTCATTTTTAGCATTAGTTTCTAGTTCATTTAGATTAGTTTCAACAGAAAATGCAAACAAAAACCTTAAACAATCAAATGAAACAATAACAAAAATGCTTCACTTTAGAAAAACTATATTATCCAAACCTTTTAGTAGTGATTACTTGGATAAGTTAGATGAAGCTCTACATGGCTTCCTCTCACTAAGTTCATTCACTAAGGTTTGTGATGAAAAACTTGCACCAACCAGCAATAACTTACCTCCCAAAAATTTTAGTCGTGATGACTTTGACATGTTAGATGAAGCTCTTCAAGACTTTATCTCACCAAATCCATCCACTAAGGTTTGTTGTGAGAAACCTAAAACAAAAGATGTAAATTTAATTCAACCTCAACTTGTCCTTTACCCACCTTCACATAAACATCAATCTCCACCTAAACCCAAGTTTACCCTTTACCCACCTAAGCATGATGTTTTTGCTCACACACATTACACTAGAAATAATCCACAACCATAACAATCCAACCCAACACCCTTACCTTTATCAAATCCCATCTTTCCTACTACTGCTCACTTCAATTCACACCTTAGGGAGTATGATCTCATTGAATAACTTAAGAATACTCCTACAAAAATATCCCTATGGGACCTTCTTCAGAATTCACTGAACTATCACTATATGCTCCAAACAACATTGCAACAAATAGCACTTGGTTCCTCTTGGTATAAATGTAAATGATGTGGCAGCTCTCATACAAGGAATGAATGTAGTTAATTTAGACATTACCTTCCATCAACATGAGCTCCCTCCATTAGAATTAAGGAAACAAAATGAGGCCTTTATGATAATTGCTCAGTTCAATAGAATGGGCATCAAAAGGATCCTTGTTGATAATGGATCTGCCCTTAATGTGTGTAGTGTAAAGCTCTTAGATATATTATGTGTGGATAAATCACAAATCAAACCTGATTCATTATCTATTAGAAGATTTGACAATATTACAAAGCAACCGCTCGGTGTAATTACTTTACCTATTACAGTCGGACTGGCTACTCTGCAAACTCCTATTCATGTCATGCCCTATGATCTTTCCTATAATATTCTTTTTGATAGACCATGGATTCATGAGATGCTTGCGGTTCCTTTGACATTTCATCGAATAATGAAATAAATCTATAACAACAAAGTTTATCAAGTTGAAATAGACCCTGAGCCTGAAAGTTGCTTACAACTTGAAAAAGGAGCAACAAGTCCTCTAAACACATTAATTCAAACATCTCACATAGAACCCCTCAAGACCAGCAAACAAGAAGAACCTGTGTCTACATTTTTAGGTGATGATTAGGGTACATTAGATTTCACACCTTCATTTATGGGTGAATACATAATCACACAAAAATATGATGAAAAAAAAGAACAATCAATGGTTATCTCAGCTTAGAATTTGGAGGAATCTTCCTGAGCATCTACCTCATCTACTTTGGAAGAAAATACAATGTACACAACAAATTTTGATGAGATAGATTATCAACATACACCTAGCCCAAGGGTATGTGTAGGATCATCATGGAAAAAATAGGCCCAAGGTAAGTGGCAAAAAAATTAGAAAAATCAGAGTTAGGGAACTTGACGTAAAAATTTGAATAAGTTACCTATATTATTTTGAAAAATATGTAAGAATATAATCTATAGAAAATTGAATGTAGTTTCTAAACTACTAGGTTTATTTAAAAATCAAAAATCTATTTGGTGAAAATTTGAAATTTCAATGCAGTAGTACTTAAATTTTAGGGAAAAAATAAGTAGGTGTTTGTCTGATCACACTAACAACAATAAAATGATAATATTTTTTTGTAGTAATTTAGATATAAGTAGACTCATGTCCCAATGTGATGCATATTTTTTTGTAATTTTTTTCCAAGTAAATAATTAATTATGAATTTTTTATTAGAACTTTTAAAAATATAAAAAATCATATGCCTGACCACCTTAACTTAGTTAAAACTTCATGAAATTCAATATATATATTTTTTAATCCTATAGCATGTGAAGCATAGAATGTGATGCATGTTTTGAATTTAAAAAATGTGATACCATTTGAAAGCTATAGATGTTTTTTAATTAGCCTATCAATCAGGACTTTAGTCATAATTCAAATAGAAAATGAATAATAATTATTTATCAAATTCAAAGTAAAGCATAATTTATATTGGTGGAAAGCTGAGAATCTCTTTTAAAAACCCTTTTCATTTCATCAATTTTGGGTAAAAGAAATTCATCAGCCACATCCTACACATACCCATCATATCACCTCTTTTTGGCCCATCATGATCCTACACATACCTCCAAAGGAAATGGAAAAACTTTATGGGAAAGGCTATGATCTTGTGAAACAATTGGGATATAGTGGTAAAGGATGTGGAAAGCATGAACAAGGAATTTGAGTTCCTATAGAACCCAATACACAAGAGACAAAGACTAGTTTGGGATATTCTTTTTCTAAGACAACAAAAGAAACTTGACGACCATCGTTCAACATCAATACTATCACATGTAAACTATGAATCAATCTCACACTAAAGCATCTTGAATTCCTTGATATGGATTTACCTCCATCATCAGAATACTTTGACAATTATGAAGCTTTGAAACAAATGTTGGGTGCTTTTGATAAGAAATTTTCTTCCAAGAGAAAAGTTACCTGCGCTATGATAAGTACCAAGCAAAAAGATATTGATACCAATGAGACAGACACAAGCATGCAACCATATGATCCTAAATTTACTAAGTCAAATGCACTCCCCTTAGGAGATACAATTGATATATCAATGGACATAGATGATAACGAAAAGGTTATTAAGATTGGGAAGTGCCTTGATGATAAAGAACAAGAGGATACTACAACCTTGCTTCATGATTTTCCTAAAAATTTTGCTTGGGAATATTCTAATATGCCAGGAATCAATCTAAAGATAGTAACACACAATATTATCCTTACTAAAAATACTAAGCCTGTTGGACAAAAGATACGAAAAATGAATCCTAAGATAGCCTTGCTTGTTAAAGGAGAACTTGAAAAAATCCTTGATGTCAGTTTCATTCGACCTATTGATTATTCTCCTTGGATCTCAAATATTGTCGCAATTTCTAAACCTAATAATCGTATTAGGATGTGTACGGATTTTCATGATTTGAATAAAGCCTCCTTAAAGGACAATTTTCCCCTTCTTAATATTGACATGATAGTTGATTCAACTTTTGGGCATGCTTTGTTGTCATTCATGGATGGATTTTTTGGTTATAATCAATCTTCATTAACCCACAAGATCAATATAAGACAATATTTAAAACTTTTTGGGGAACATTTTGTTGGGTTATGATGACTTTTGGATTAAAGAATTCTAGTGCAACTTATCAACAAGCAATGACATTGATATTTCTTGATTACATACACAAAATCTTGGAGGATTATGTTGATGACATCCTTGCTAATCATTAACAAGACAATAAAATGTGAATGTCCTTCAAAAAATCTTTGAATGGATGTGTAAATACAACATGTGCCTAAATCCAAAAAAGTGTGTCTTTGGAGTAGATAGTGGAAAACTCTTTGGGTTTATCATATCTCATAGAGGCATTGGGGTTTACACAAAGAAAATTGATGCTATAATCAACATGCCACCTCCTAGAAATATTTCACAATTACGCACGTTACAAGGAAGAATTCAAGCCATTTGTTGTTTTGTTACCTCCTTAGCCGATCAAACATTACCTTTCACACATCTTCTCAAAAAGGATGTGCATTTTCATTGGAATGAGGATTGTAAATAGGCCTTTGAGAGTTTGAAGGAATACCTTGCCACTCCACCCATTTTACAACCTTCTATGCCAAACAAAATATTCATCCTTTACATCACCACATCTAACCATGCTCTTGCAACATTATTGGCTCAACAAGATGATAATGGAAAAAAACATCATGTTTATTACATTAGTAGAACTCTAATAGATTATGAATGACAATACACACTAATTGAAAAACAATGTTTGGCTCTTGTATTTGCTACTAGTAAGTTGCAACATTATTTACTAAATTCTGAAATAAAAGTCATGATAAAATTTGATACTCTCAAACATCCTTTTAATAAAACAGACTTATCGAGACGTATAGCTAAATGGGTAATATTGTTGATTGAGTTCGACATTAAATTTTTTTTAAAAAAAGAAATAAAAGGCCAAGCCTTCATAGACCATTTAGTTGATTCTCCTTCTCCTTTAGCACTACCCAACAATGACTCTTTTCTTAATGATAGTGTGTTGACAATAGAGGTAGAACAAGCTCTGGTGATAGAGTGATATTAGTTCTACCCGTAGGAAAACCCATTCCTTTGTCGTATCAATTAAATTTCTTGTGTATGAATAAAAAAGTTGCATATGAGGTGTTAATCACTAGATTACATGTTGCTTTAATCATGGGCATCAAAAATATTAATATCTTTAGCGATTCACAATTATTGATCAAATAGATAAGTGACGTCTATCAAGCTAAACGTGACAAATTATCAAAATATAAGGATCTCAAAATGACCTTATTGGCACAATTGGAATCATTCATCCAATCATGAAACCCTCAATCGATGATAACATTGTAGACACGTTAATAAAAATTAAGGACATGATTCAAGTGAATGGTATCATGCCATACATAATTATTTAAAAGATGGTACTATTCCCGAGCCTACAACAAACAACACCCAAGCTTGTTTAAAATAGTTAGCAACCAAGTACATAATCCTTGCCAATGTGTTATATAGATTATCCTTTGATGGAATTTTACTTAGATGTCTTAAGGATTCTAAAAATAAATATGGCACTTGAACAAGCTCATGCCGACAGTTGTGGAGGTCATTTCGGAGCAAAGACCTTAAAACAAAAACTCATTTGTATGGGCTACTACTTGAAAAATATGGAAACAGATTGTTATGCATATGTTGAACGATGTCAGAAATGTCAAGAACATAGCCATTTGCTTCATGCTCTTGCTTCTGAGCTTTGTACCCAAATCCCTATTTGGTCATTCTCCTTATGGGGCCTGGATATAATTGGAAAAGTCTCACCACCATCTTTTGTTTGACATATGTTTATCATCACTGCAACTAATTATTTCACAAAATGGGTAGAAGCCATTCCTCTTCAATCTACAACAACTGAGGTAATATGTTGTTTCATCCTAGAGCACATTATTGCTTTCTTTGTACTCCCTTCCGCATTAGTCTTTGATAATGGTACACCATTTAAGAATAATGATGTGAAGAAATTCTTGGAGACCTTTAATATCCAACATCATTTTTCGACACCTTATTACCCACAATCTAATGGTCAAGATAAATAAACTAATAAAGACCTTGAACAAATTTTGAAGAAAAATATTAATAAACCTCATAGGGATTGGCACACACAATTAGACTATGTGCTTTGGGCTTATCACACACCGGAACCACACCTTATAACCTTGTTTATGGTACTGAGCCAATCATGCCCTTAGAGTTAGAAATCCTAACACTATGGATTTATCTTCAAGGTCTTGTTGATAATGACACTTATAAGGCACAAAGATTACACTAGCTTGAAATGCTCAATGAACAGCACATTAACGCTCTTGAACATATTCAAGCTTATTGCAAAATGAAACAAAGCTATTACAATCTCAATTTTATTCCTTGCACATTCCACAAGGGTGACTTAGTTCTATCTAAAAATCAATGCAATGTCAATACCAACCCCAATGAAAGAGGAAAATTTAGTCCTAATTGGTTAGGACCATACATATTTGACAAAAACTTTGGGTATGGTGCATATGTATTAATAGAACTCAATGGAACACCTCTTAAGGAACCTATTAATGTCACTCATCTACGTCGGTATTATTTCTAATCCCTTTGAATAGTATTAATAATAAAGCAATGTTGTTAAGGCTATTGGGTCATATCCTATATGCTTTCGCGTTGCTTCATTCTTGAAAAACAATTACAAGTATGTATTGAGAACTAAAGTGATTATTTAATTTATTTTTATAATTTCTTTAGGTTTCATACTATTCACATTCATCTTGTGTGTTATGATAAGTTAAATCATTAATACATTTGATCTAACATAAGATAACTATGTCGTAACTAAAAGAAACTATAATAAGTTTTTATTAGATCACATCAGCTTTGTTAAATCATGAAGACATTAATTAAATAATTTCACAAAGGTTATTTAATTAACCACATTGTCATTTAATGTTCAATACATTAAGACAAGTAATAAAACATCAAATTCTTATCTATATATATATATATATCCAAATTTTTATGTACATATCATCAAAATATACAATATCATTTAGGTCTGTAGGAACTCGACCTCGAGATATGGTACTCATGATCTAGTAGCAAGAAATTAGGAGACATTCATATGTGATATTGTGACTGTGATCCACCAAATCTAAGTGCAAACTCTATATCCTGTATCTGTAAAATGGCCACCTGCTACTCCTTTGCTATCCGATCCCTCTCTTCCTATAGTTGTGCTACCTCTGCCTCTAGTCTCTCAACCTCTGGTGACATTTGAGATGACTATCTTGCAGTATCATCTTGGTGAACTCATCTCCTCAGAATCTCATATGTTGCCTGTAATCTTGAAAATGACCTGAGTGAATCTAGATCCTACTCCACAATAGGTGGGGTCATATAATCTGAGTCCATCTCCTCCTCAAAGATGGATGCTAGCACTATCTCTATAGCTGCTTTATGGTAGAGATCCTGCCAATCTCTCATAGCTCTGACAAGGTAGAAACAATGCAAAATTAGTACACATCATCATGATATATATTTATATAAAGAGCATAAGCACTAAAGTACATGCATAAAATAAAATATCATCACCTGTATCTCTTGTAGGCTAAGCAATATCAACATCGTCATGTGCAAGGGGCATGGAAGATGTGCTAGCCTCTCCACGACTATGGGTACTGATGCATGCTGCAACTGCTACTTGTGATCTAGTCATACAAATGGGAGAGGGTTCTCCCCACTCATGTCGATCCTCAGTTGGTGCCTCATTACTCTCACTCAACAGTGTCTCCTCCTTGTCATCCTCCTCCTCTCCCTCTAAGCCATCATAGTGAAGATCTGCATCCTAATCATACTCATCATGAATGACATCAGTAAATATGTCTACAACTTTGTATCGTGTCTCCTCAGCCATATTCTCTCTATCATCTCCCTCATCTGGCAATGGTCCTACATCTCCTAAAGGCTCATCAATCGGATATATAGGAGTTGGTCATGATACTTTCCACCACTCCTCATAATCCCATGTGGCACTAACATCGTCTGAATCAAATATTGATAGTTGATTGTGATATGAAAAATTGGAGTCACTCTCAAAAACATGGTCTAGAGTGAGTCTCATTGTATCACCTAGTCTCTGGACACTCTGCATTGACCTCCTAAAAAAGGATCATGCCTTGGGTGGTCTCTAAATTTTTCCGAACTACCATATGACTTGATTGTAGTAGAAGGGACATACTGCGTGTTCATGTGGGCCAACCAAAAATCTATCTAACTGCAATCTTCTCAACTGTCTCATGTGATTTGGCCACTGCAGCATCAACTGATAAGGTCTCCACAAGATCTCATCCTCCTCCAATCAATAAAATCTCACTCTCCAAAAATTTAAATCATCGTACTACCATAACCACCATAGAGGATAACTGAAGGCTTGAGGATATCCCACAGCTGTAGCACACGAGAAGCCAATAGGTCTAGTACATGTAATATGCTCTAGGCACCAAACTTGTGGAAGCATGCAATTCACCATGTTTTCTACCTCCTAGAAAACAAATTGACCAAGATCATAATATAAATGCACGAGGATACAACACCCCCAAGCATGTATACTATCTGGTGCTCCGCCATACCACATATCAAGTGAACTAGTCCTCCCTCAAGGTGCACTGCCCACCCATCTGGGATGAGTACTAGTGCCACTGTATGCATAATGATCCATCTCACAATTAGGGATTGTGAATACAACAAAATCACTAGGTCAATTCATCCTCTCACTCGCTCATCATGCATTGGCCCATCCAGACAATATTGTATATTGGCCTTCTACTCATAGAAGGTGTCAACTCTCTGGAAGTGTACCTGCTCTCCCTGAATAGGAACTCAAAGAATGTGGTGTACATCCTCTAGGGTAATCATCATCTCACCTGTCGGAAGGTGGAATGTGCATGTGTCCGCATCCCAATGCTCACAGAGTGCCATAAGCATAGCATCATGGTACCTCATGGGGGGTATGAGGTATGCCCACTATATATCCACAACCTGTAGGTGCTCTATGTCCTCTATTGTAAGTGTAGGGGCTAAATATCTCAGAAAACTCAGCTGCCTATCCACTAGATGCTATCGTGAATGGGTGGGTACCTATCAAAAACACAAAAATATGCTCTAAAAATCATCTAACATCTTTAATTTTTACTTTATTCATCAAAAAAGTGTACTAAAGTTCATCTTGTGTGCTTTCCTAAAGGCCTTTACACTTTAGAACCCTTTGTAGACACTTTGCAAAGAAATTGGACACTTTGCAAACAAATGGGACACTTTGCGAAAAAAGGGGACACTTTGTGAACTTTTTTTGCAAGATCCTAAATTAACCTAGAAATGCATAAAAATCATTAAATAACTACATAATCACAAAGCACAGGTAGCATAATCGACTCACCTCATGATGACATTCGTTGTGTGCCACCTGGTCCCATAGCACATCCAGTCTCGCAGGCCTATAGTCTCATTTTCTTGGCATCTTTATGTATTCTCTCGAGCATCACTATCAAACTACAAGAAGGTAAAATGAAATAGTAAGTGACAAATTACTTCTCTTTTACCTATTTTAACTCTTTTTAACTCTTTTCACTCTTATGCATGAAATTAGGGTTTTTACTAAGGTAAAATGAAATAGTAAGTGACAAATTACTTCACTTTTACCTCTTTTAACTCTTTTTAACTCTTTTCACTCTTATGCGTGAAATTAGGGTTTTTACTATCTTAGAGTTAATAAAGTGATTCTTATTCAACACAACATAACGGGTGCTAGGGAACTCTATTTTCTATATCGTTTGATGTGTTGGAATCATGATTCTATACCCAACATCATCAATTATCTATCATTATGTGGCATGGTACTTGGATATGTCCTATGATTTGATGTTCCTTATTTGATGTGGCTAGTTTGCTACCATGATTCCACCTCCGTAAAGCAAGCAGTGTCAAGGGAGGGCATACATCTACCCTCAAATTTGATTTCTAGAAGTTAGATAAAAGGATTTTTGGATAACTAATGAATTCTTTTTGCAAGATGCAGTTCCTAATGTTGTGGTTTTGCAGATAACTACACTGGGAGCTTCATTCTCCCATCTTTTGAATGAGTATCCTTTTATGAAGTAGAGTGTACTATTTAGAGTCCTTTAGTTTTCATATGCACATAAAGTCATATGGGTGCTAAAGTGGGGGCTAAATGTGCTATCAAAAATTATATAATCTTGAAGAAAGAGACAATTTTATGCTTAATTTGGTCCTATTTTAAACACCCTTGCATTAATCACCCTTTAAAACAACATTTATAGGCCCCTAAGACTCATTATTTTGGAATTTAAGGCCTATTCCACTCACAAATCATACAAATTATGACAAACAACATTCAAATCATTCAAATTCTACAAAACCCACCTCAAAAATCCCTGGTGGGACTAAGTCGCCTAGGGTGGCAACTTAGTCCCTTTTGGGGGAGTTTTCAATTTTAAGCAAGAAAATTGCCGACTTAATTCAAATTCCTGATGAATGTTAGCCTGTGAAATCAAAATAATAAATAATTAGGTATTGATTCTTGTAAATATATGTTTTTAGGTCATTTTTCATAATATTAAGTCATTTTCAACAAACAAATTTAAGAGACGGGTATTGAATATCTTCCACAAGAAGATTAATTAATCTATCTACAACAAAGTTGAAGCTTTAGGGTAGCAAGTTAGGGTTTTAACAGGTCTTCAAGATCATTTTTTGTTCAAGATCTCACATTGCAAAGAGTTGATTATGGATGCCTATGGAGAATCATGGAGAAATCTAGGTTGAAGAGATGCAACTAGCCATCAAATCAATCTTAAGGACCTATTTTCAAAGTGATTTCGTCTTCCATTTTCTCTCTATTTTCAGCCTAAGGAAGGTTTGTATGTTATTAATAGTCATTTCTAATGTGATTTAGGGTCTCTTGGAATGAGTCTTGCATCATTCTAGTTTCATTTATGCATCTTATTATTGGATGTTAGAATAGGGTTGCATCTTATATTTGGACTCCCTAGTCTTACACACACTTAGGGCTAGGTTTTTATGCAAATTTTACTATCCCTTTCAAGGTTTAAATACCAATTAGGGGTATGACCAAGGAAAACCCCCTATTAGAAACCAAATTATACTCTATTTTGTAGGTGTTTCTATAGATTTGGATTCGGGTTTCTGTCAAAAAATAGAGTGCAAACTAAGGGTTTTCGTTTCCACTTTCATATTTTTAAAAAATCCAAAGTGGAATAATTCACCAATAGTAGTGGTTTAGTCCCACTTCACATGTTTGTCAGAAGTTTCTATAGATTTGGATACCAATTTGGCAGAAATGGGTTTCAGAGCAATTTACTAGATCTGGGACTAAGTTGCCCCAGGTTGGCGTAAATGACCCAGTTGACTAGAAAATCATATTTTCTAGAATTTCAAAGACATATGAACTCTTCATTCTATCCTCTTTTAGTTTCCAGTGCACAATTTTTGTTTAGCATCTTTATCTTGTTCTTTATTGCATTTAATTTATCATTCTACATATCATAATGTGTTTTCAAACAACTTGCATTTCTTAGGTTTTACATTAACAACCAACATCTTTTTATCAATCTACTACATTTATAAATTCCATTTAGGCATATTTCATTCATACTTGCATTAGTTTTGAGTGGGGAAATTATGTATTTTGGCCTACCTCTCTCTTTTTAGGTGAGAAACCCTAAAAGTGTTAGAGAATCGTGGGTACCAAAATCGGTGTCAACATTTTGAAACTACAAATGATATAAAAAAACATTAAGGAAATATTCCTATAAGTCTCCTTAATGTTTGTTATGTTTTAAAAATGTAGTTAGTCTCCTTGGAATCTTTCTATTTCTAACTTTGAGTTCTTAGGTGAAATTGGAAAAGAATGAGCAAACTAAACCTTCTATTTTTCAGTTTTGGGTCAGTTTGGGCCTAATTTTGTGGCATTTTTGGATTGACCCATTGGAGATAGAAATTTTTCATCTTTCTCATGCAGTTTGGATCAATTTTTGGCACTATTTTGGAGGCTTTTCTCTTGAGCTCGAAAATGGATCAAAGTTGCTATTCCAAGATGCAGTTTTAGCCATATTTTTCTATTCTCACTATTGGAGATGTTTGGGAGATATAGGTTGGAGAAAAACTTGATTTTTTTTATTTTAGAATATTGTTTCTTCTTCTCTTTCTCATTTCAAAGAGTTTTGTAAACACATTTGCACTCAAATTTTGATGTTGATAATCCTTTAGTTTCAATAAATCGTAGAGCTTTCCTTCTCATCTTTTTTCTCAAGTTTACAATACCAATTTGATGTCATTGTAATTCAAAATATTGAATCCTTTTATGTCTTGTTATTGTGATTTTGTGTGCAAAATTTCATATAGTTTAGGTTGTGTGATTGTGTTTCAGTTCGAGCCTTCATGAAAATTACTATTGAATTATATGATTTAAGTGAGATTATGAGAGTTAATGTTTTGAGAAGTTTTTTGTGAGTAGAATCATCAAAGTCAAATTTAAAATTCTGGTGAATCATCCTTAGGTTTTAGGATTTAATTTTTCAATTTTCTTCCTAACCATTTCCTTAGAAATTCTTTTAGATTGGGTGATTTGCTAGGGGAATCAACCCGCTCTGTAGATTCACTCTCGTCATAGATCACCCACAATCTGAGAGTGTTTCCATGTTTCAATAGGATAGTTAAGTTTATCTTGGCTAAGGGTGCAATCCTAATTGACAACATTTTCTTTTACCCATTAAATGAGTTATTCTAGTTAAAGATAATCTTATTTTGACCAAGGAGAAAGTAACTATTTAGAATGTTGATAATAGCGTTACTATGTAAAAGGAAAATATAAAATCTCCTCCTTTTCTTTTAAGATTGAGAATTTTTAGAAAGAATTTACATAATTTTGTGGTGGTTTCTAGAGCCTCCATTGATATTCCTTTTTTATTCTATTAAAAACTAGGGTTAACTCATATAGAATCTTCTAAAAAGGTGAGACAATTTGATAGAATAAAAGTTAATTTTGTTGGGGATTTGAGTATATCCATATGAAAATTCCTTTAGATCCAAGGGTACAAAATTATATAGATATCAAGGTGGTTGATAACATATAACTTTATGAAATGTAGTTAAGAAGAGATTAGTTGAATATATCAAATAGATATATGGCCTATAGGGCCATCTAGATTCCCATGCCCCCATTTCATTAACCCACTTTTTAATAACAGAAATGAGATTTTACTAAACCACATGGCGTAGTTCAGTTAGGTTGTCCCAAAAAAGAAAGGAAGAATGAGAAAGTAATTAATAGAATAAAAGGGTGAAATAGATAATTTAATTAAATAATTCAAAATTATTTAATTAAAATAGAAATGGAGGGAAATTTTGAATTTTAAATTATTTAATTATGCAAAATGAAAGGAAAATAGTGTTAGTGTAATTAAATAATGAAATTATTTAATTAAATGTAGAGGACATTGATTAGGAAAAGTGATGAAAATTGGTGATGTTTCAAAAGAAATGGGTTAGTCAAATTTAGGTGTATACAACTTAGTAGTCAAGCATGGCTTGTTGATCCTCAAACCAATCCATCCCTAGGATTAGGTCATAAGATCCTAATTGAGTGACCGCTATATTTTCCTTAGTCTTTGTAACACCTAGGTCAATTTCAATTTCCTATAGGTAGAATTTGATCTTTCAAGTCTTACTAGACCCAAACTCTACCCCCATCTCCTCTCAACTTAGATTTTTATAACCAATGTTACATTTATATATTGTATTATGATAAATATATCCATATTTGGATCATATATTTTTTTAAATAGAAATTGTTGGACATGAAGAGCACCTTCAAGCTCTATGAGTGAGGCATGATAACCAACTTGATGATTATTCATAGATACATAAATTCAAGAAGGTGGATTTATGATTCTATTCATATTTTATGAGCACTCATTTACTAGTGTTCACCTCCACATATCAAACATCCATCCACCAAACCTATTCTTATTACTTTCTTACGTCTTGGGGAATCAATGTGTGCTACTTTATTTGATGTTTTTTTCCTTTTTTTGTCCCTAGTTCTCTATCCATGTGACTCATGGTCACTTCTATATTTTTTTCTTCTTTTAAATATTCAAGAAGACCTCTTTATAGATGTAGTATCCTAGAATTATTAGTTTCTATTGTTAAATAAATTGGATAAAGGTGAATTTTATTTTTATTTCTACTTGCTTTTCTATTTTTCTTCAACAACTAGGGTTACTGCAACTACTCAGTTGAAGATTTTGGACTGACCAAGCTTGGTTGCAAATAAAATGTTCTTATTTAGACCAAAGATAAAAACATTTACATGGTTCTCTTCTTCCTTCATATAGTATACATGGTGGAGTAGGCCTATGAACTTAGCCTTATGCTTTTTTATCAGCATTCCCATTGGCATAGTAAGTGGAATTTTTTCATATTTTGATCCCAATGATGAATTGATAGGTATTCCTTATGGAATCGATTTCTAAACTTATCCCAAGTTAACTGGCTTAAATCATACCAATTTTATCTCTATTTTTTGATCCCACAAAAGCAACGTGTGTCCTAACTAATAAATTGAAATTCTAAATTTAGTATTCAAATTCAACTCCAACAATTCAAGGTACTTATTATATACCAATTTACCATGCTTTAGCTGCATGTCCATGTCCTATCCCATTCAACTTAAGAGCTTACATTTTTCTTTAATTCTCTAATCAATGTGTCCTTTCTCAATTCTTGTTGTTTCCCTTCTAATGAATGATAGTAGGAGGGAATTTAGGAGATAATTTCATAATCCTAATATGCAGGCTCATTGATATCTCTTAAAAACTCCTCATATCCTATGTTTATGTTATTATTGGACCCTTAAATTTGATGTCTCATTAAATTTTCAATTTGCTACTCTTGTGATGTATTTTTTGCACGGAGGGAATTTATCACCTCAAATTTTCTCAAGTATGGAGGGAGGTGGGGATGATCCACCCCTAATTCCATGCAAAATTTTAATGAGACTAGGACTCACTTCCCTCCATAATATCCTACTCATAATGGTAAGTTGCTTCTACAAGGTAAAATATAATATTATTTTAAATTACTTTATTAATTCATTTTTCCAATTATTTTAATTTACTTTATTAATTAATCTTTGCAATTACTTAAACATTTTTGTATCAAGTTTATAATGCTTTGCTAAATTAATAAGGGTGAAATTTTACTCAAAAGAATTTAGAAAAATCATGTTCAATTAATTCCTTAGAAGCTCATCATGACAAATTATATAGATATTTTTATAATGATCACATTAGGGTATGTGCAAGATCATCATGGAAAAAATAGGCCCTTAAGTGGCAAAAAAATCAGAAAAATCAGAGGTAGGCAACTTGAAGTAAAAATTTGAATAAGTTATCTATATTATTTCAAAAATATGTAAGAATAGAATTTATAGAAAATTGAATGTAGTTTCTAAACTACTAGGTTTGTTTAAAAAAATATATATATTTGGTTAAAATTTGAAATTTCAATGCATTACTTAAATTTCAGGGAAAAAATAAGAAATAGGTGTCTTTCTGACCACCCTAACCACAATAAAATGATAATATTTTTTTATAATATTCTATATATAAGTAGAGGACTCATGTCCCAATGTGATGCATATTTTTTTGTAATTTTTTTCCAAGTAAATAATTAATTATGAATTTTTTATTACAACTTTTAAAAAATATAAAAAACTCGTATGTCTGACCACCTTAGCTTGGTCAAAACTTCATGAAATTCAATTTTTCTTTTTTTAATCCTATAGTATGTGAAGCATAGAATGTGATGCATGTTTTGGATTCAAAAAATGCGATACCTTCTAAAAGCTATAGATGTTTTTCAATCAGTCTATCAATCAGGACTTTAGTCATAATTTGAATAGAAAATGAACAATAATTACTTATTAAATTCAAAGTAAAGCATAATTTATATTGGTGGAAAGCTGAGAATCTCCTATAAAATCCTATTTCATTTCATCAATTTTTGGTGAAAAAAAAAGTCGTCAGCCACATACCCATCGTATTGCCACTTTTTGGCCCATCATGATCCTGCACATACCCATTAGTAGTTACTATCTTTGCATAAAAATAAAAAAAATTATTTAATATTATATCATCGTGTCACACATAGGTCTACTTACATAGTATTAGTTTCCTCCTCTTCAAGCTCTTCTCCTTCTAATGTTCTTATAGCTACAAACATGCTAGCATGAACAAAATTTTACTCTACAATTACATCATTGGAAATGGCTAGTGTGTTACGCCCACAACCAAAAGGAGAATCACAGATAGCTAATGGCTTAGAGTTGGGAGTAGGGCAAGGACATGCCTTTGGTGGCTTCAATTTCTTATAAAATTCAAACTCTCCTTTTTACCTTTTAAATTTTGAAATATTTAAGGTTACTTCTAGTGGTTTAGAATTATACATGGTCTTGACTTTAGTTTATGGTGGTGTCATAATAGTTCCCTTATAACCATATAGGTCATTATTTCAATGGTGTTGTTTCCTTGAGACTTTATTTTCCCATTTTTTTGTGATACATGAATTCAAAACCTAGTAACAAGATTAGAACAACAAAAGTGCAAGCACCCAAGTCCCAAGGTTGAAAACCATGCTTTGATATCAATGTAATAATAGGCTCAAATTTACCCAAAATACTACCATTTTCTATATGATTGAATTCAAATCATTGTAATCATAGAAGTAGGAATTAAACAATTTAAGAAATAATAATTGAATTTAGTACCACTATATCAAAGTATCATCAACAATATGGATTTTCATAAAGTTATTTATAAATATTCTTTCATCTATACAATACAAATTTGAATATGAAAATACATTTGAGAAAGGTTAAATTCATTTACTAAATAGAATCATACTTTTTTTTTTTTAATTGAAGACAAGTTATCTCCCTAGTTCAGTATTTTCCATGGTTTGAGAGAGGGTGCAATGTGATCTCAACCAAGTGGATATAAGTCCCTTTTCACCCTATCCAATTTGATTACGTGGTCTACTAAGAGAGATGAAAATCATGCCTATCTACTATGGATATACAATTACATATTAACCAGTCATCAAAGGAGGTTCTAAGTATTATATTCTTAGTTACCACTTCCCACATGTCAAGGTATGCCTAGGACTTTCTTATGGAGATTAGACCCTCTTTTATTTGTCGGTGTAGGGGCACCTAGTCAAATGTTGGGCTTTGTGTTTTCAGTCATGGTTTGGTTGTAATAAGGTCTATTTAGACCATTTTCAATGTTTTGAGTCTCATGGGGTCAGTTGTAGATAAAGTTGTCAAGTTTTTGTAATTGTTGCAAAAGTTGCAATGCAACTCTGTAACTTTGGCTTGTAGTTGGAAGTTCAACGGTCACCAATTCAAAAGGTAGTTTTAAACTATTGGTTTTTGGTTGAAAACATTTAAATGGGCCTTGAGGAGTTTGAGGCAAGGGCTTGGAGAAGTTTTCAAAGATCAAGCAATAAGAAATATCTATTTTTCTACAATTTCTTGTGCAATTTTGTTGCTACAACACTCTGTACGATTTCATACTATGTGATTATGATCTACAGTGCATTGAAATTGATGGTGGCATGAACTAACTTTGTTTTAGTTTTGATTTGGACTGATTTCATAAGGTTTGAAGGATTTTACAGCCAATTTATTGAAAGTGGTCTGAAAACCCTAGGTTAAGAGGGTTTGAGAGAAAAAATGCAATATTGAACCATTCCACTGGTGAAAAACTCTGTAAATTAATGGAATGGAATTATTTAGGGTGTTCCTCATTTTTTTAAGGTTTGTAGATGCAGGATATAAAAGAAGGGTAGTTTTTGATCGAGCCCTAGCCTAATATCTCAATGTATTAGGCTTAGGAAAAGAGGTTAGGAGTTGGGTTTTGATAGTTGGTGAGTTGGTGGATAATTCAATTGATAAAATTTGTTGTTTCAAACCCCATGTAATCTATGTAAAACATTGGAGTGAAGATTAGTGATTGGAAGAAGGGGGCTGATGCAAGAAGTTGGGTACACAAAAAGCTCAAAAAGTGGGTGTTTTTTCTATTTTTTAGAATTTGTCACACTTGGACTGAAAATTTGAGGCACTTACACAATGAATCTTAAAAAAAGTCAGTAATATGAAATTTAGAATTTTGAATCTAGTTTTCAAATATGTAAATTATTCAAATACCCAAATTATAGAAATTAAATTTTGATAGGGATCTATAACAACCACTTTTTAAAAGTCCTTGTCTTTTTACCATACCAAGCACGTGTACGGACACCACTTTTTGACCCAAATAAAAGTATTTTGCTAATTCCTTTTGGGAAAAGAGAGCTAACAACATGAATATTGATGGGGAACTTTTTTTGTAATTTTTTGTTGAATATTTTTTTTTATTGAATTTTTATTGGTCTTAATTGCTTTTTTTTTAAATCAATGTGTACGGACAACATAATTGGACCTAAACTAAACATTTTTTGAATCTTTTTTTTTCATTGTGTAGAGAATTGTCTAAAGTTTGATGCCATATAATTTTTTTTACAAGAAACTTAACCAACAAAAAGTTATTAAAAATCAAAAAAAATCCTAATATTTCAAGTTTAAGGACTAGTTTGCTTAGAAATTAATTAAAAATAGCAAACATAATCCAATCTTAATAAAATTTATATATTTGGAAAGTATACATCATGTTCTCTAATGGGTTTTAATTTTATAGATTGATTCAGAAAAAAAAGTCCATCAGCCATATTGCAAAAGTTGGACATTCTTCTTCAATCTGCCTTAGGTTTTTAGTTGCAGGTCAAAGGCTAAGGCTCGGATTGCCAAGCCTTTCCTGAGCCTAAAATCGAGGAAGCATGTGGGTTGGGAATTTTGAATTTTAAAAACGTATATGCGTTTTCAAAAATTTGTATGTGTTACAAAACGCATATGCATTCTTTATTTTTTTTATTATTTAAAAAAATATACTTTTTAGAAATGGGTACGCATTTTAAAATGCGTACCCATTTTGTGTTGCAAAACACGTACATGTTTTGCATTAAAAAATAGGTACACGTTTTAAAATGCATACCTATTTCTAAAAAGTATTTATTTTTTAAATAATCAATTTGTATGTGTTATAAAATGTGTATGCATTATATAATGCATACACGTTTTTTAGGCTTGGGTACCCAAAGCATAATGCATATGCATTTTTTTAGTAATGTGTACCCATTTTCTACGAGATTTTATTTTTGGCTAAAATTTCCCCTCTTCGTGTACCCAACTTCTTGCTTTTACCCAGGGAATACCTCATAGTTTCTTTGTAAATAGGCCTAATTAGGCTTAAGGGTAGTGTAGTAGTCTATTTTAGAGGGTGTTGGTACAAAACAACCCTATATCTATTTTGGATATGTCAAAGAAGGGCATAAAGAGTGTCTTGAATGGTGATTGGTTCCTGGGTTTGAGGCCTTCTCTAAAATATATGGTGAAAATACATAGTTTGGAGTGCTACAAGGAAATATGAAGGAATTGTGAACAAAACACCAACTTCGGGATCTCAAATTAAAATTTTGGTTGAATAGTGATTGGATTAAAAACCTCCACCCTTCTTTGCATCAAATTGGTATCAGAGCATAGGTTTTGGTCATGTTACTTATGAAATTTTAAATTTTAAATTCCAAGGCCCATATAAAAGAAAATCCTTTGTATTTGTGCCTCTGTTAATCCCATGTATATAAAAATCATGGTTCTGAAAATTTTTGTAACTAATCATGGCCCTATCAAGTTTCCTAACTTAGCCGCTAGGTTCTAAAATTCTAAAATCACCTGACCATAACCTTTAGGGTGATATGCTATGTAGTTGGGATATTAGAAGTTCACGGAACTCTGGAACTCCTGACTGATGGTTATAAAATTCTACTTCTCAACAACCGGGTGATTTCGTTGGGATGCGCAACTTTTAAGGTGTCATTTCATTAAATAAGTTGCATAGTTCCTTTAAGGAATGTCTTCTCAAATGCTTTTAAATGTCAACTTAGAATATAACGTAATCTTTAAAATCCTTTGAAAGGAAAACTCTTAAATGAGTAAGTTGGTGAAATGGATTTTGTAGCAGGTTGGAACATTTCTCTTGGTCAATAAATGGTCACTTCTTGCCACCAAAATTAAACAAGCCTACATGCAAGGAAAGGTAACAACATTTTTTAGTTCCAAATTTTTCTCAAGATGGTACTTCCTGGTGAGGTTGTAGAATGGGAAGATGAACTGGTTCCTGTCATGCAACCCGATTTGAATTGGCCAGAAGAGGAAAATTTTGACATCATTTATGAACTACATTCGATGGCCTGGAAAGAGAAAACCAGCTATGCCGAATATAATTGGGTGATCTTCATTTTAGACGAAGAAGAAGAACGTGCTGAATTTTGCATTTTGGTCAAGGAAATGCAGTTGGAATTGTTCAGGATTTAGGCCCCTTCCGCGGTTTAACAACATGCATGGATTTTCATGACACATAATGATAACATCCTTTCCTAAACTGTTTTTTATCTAGAAGTCTTTTTTCCTTCTGATCAATTTCAAGATTGTTACTTTTGGTATGCCTATATATAAACCTCTGAATTAATGAAAAATGGGGGTGTTCTTCTTTATCTTGAAAGGGAGAAGGAATAGGAAAAGGAGGTAGCAATTTTGAGTTTCGAAACATAGTTTGTTGTATAGAAAAGGGGAACTTTGGAATTGCTTATAAGCATTAAATAAATAAAGAGATATTTTAAATCTTTGTGTTATCAATATTTTCTTTGATTATAATTGAACTATGATTCTTTGTAATATCTTAACTGTTTATCTATTATATCAAGTTGAGTATGTGATTATTTATGGGACATTGAGTTCAGGATAATTCATCTGTTGAAAGAAATTTTGCTGATCATTATTTTCCTATTTCTTGTTGTGGGTTTAAGACAAATGAGCCTTGTATCATTTGTTTATATTATTCTCATTCTGAATTGGCTTATCGCATTTACCTTCATGGTTATGGGTAAATGTTTATGAACCTTTTCTACTTTCTGGTTAAAAGCATACCTAGTTTTCTCATTCATTGCATATCATTTGAAGGTAGTTGCACCTTGTAAAATAAGCAGAGAGCACTTGCAAATACCATTGCAAGTGACTCAACTATTGGTGATTTTTGTTCTTCTATTTGGGCAACTTGATTCATTTGCTGCATTTATTTTCAAGGGACAAATCTATCAACCAACAATTTTTTGGCAACTCCACTAGGAATACTAATGCAATAAATAATCGGTGTCCTTTTCTTTAGAGAATTTTAAGGTACCTCTTTGAGGATGGAGGTTGGCGACTCTGCAAGAAGTAATGCACTCAGAAATATTCAGTCCTAAGACTTGTGTTGATTTCATTTTCAAATTTACATTATGGCATTGACTTCCTCCCAACCATGGGGAAGTCAATTTAGTCCTCTCTCTTTACTTGTATACTCACCATTTCCTGAAGGATCAAGGAAGTATTTTCTGAAATTTGATGGAGAAGGTTCTTAGGATGCTGAAAAACATATTTTGGCTTTCATAGTTGCTTGCGGTATTTTGGGGGTAAGTCAAGAAGATGTTTTTGTTAGGCTATTTATTGAATCTCTTATTGGACCTTCTACTGATTGGTTTTGTTATTTAGAAGATGATTGCATTACTAATTAGAATTCGTTAAAGGATAATTTTTTGGGAAGATATAAGGGCGATGTGGATGAAACTGCCTTGTTAGGTCAATTTTTGAATATTCGTAAGCAAGAAGATGAAAAGACCAAAGATTTTGTGGATAAGTTTAATAGATTGCTTAGAAATATGTCTACCTCCATTCGGAAAAATAAATAGCTACAACTTTGTGATTTCATTTCTATTTAAAAAGGTGTAAAATAAATGATATTGAAATTGCGCAAGAGGCTGTCAAAATTGGGGATGATATGATTCAAAGTGGTCTATGGAAGAAAAATATGTCTGGGTTGAGCAATGAAAACATAAGAAATCCCATTTTACCAAAATCAATTCCTCAACCTATATATTTCCAATACACACAACCTCCTACTATTGAATATTGCAATCTCTTTGTTTTTGACCCTGAACATTTTAATGAAAAAAGAGCAATCGAGGAAGAAATTAATTCTTATGGTAATGGAAGAATTAAAGCCTATTATTTCCAGTATGAACATGATGAATCCATGGATCAATCAAATGACAAAGAAAATGAACAATTCTTCCAAAATGATAACCTCAAAATTGGTAGTACAAGTGAAATTTCTCAGCATCCTTGTTTGCAATAGAGATGCATTCATTCACTTTTTCTATGGATGAAGAATTACTTGGAAGTAGTCATCATGAAAATGAAATAATCAACATCTTATCTTCTGATCATATGCAAGCTAACTATGAAACTTTCAAATTTTTAGAGCAAGCTAGTACTAAAATGAACCTACAAGATGAAGTTAGAAACAATATTTTTCTTGAATCTTTTTGTTTTAAAGATCTTGATACCAAATATTTTGTTAGGTACGGTGTTGAAAATGATCAATAATCTTGTATTATTCACCGCCCTAGTCAGTGTCTCCATGAGGGCAAGAATGAATTTTTGTGTGAACAGGAGGTTGTTGCGACTATATTGCTAGACATGAATGTAGGTGGTGAGGTAAATCATACAATTATTAAATTATATTTGAAGAAGGAAGAAGGAAACGTTTTAGTTAGGAATAGTTTCATTGGAAAGGATGAAATTCTCAGTTCAGTACATTTCCAGATTGGCTTTATGATTTACATGTTTCTTCATCTATTGACAGAAAGATAAAGCGTATTCCCGAACACGGTGGAGCATGTGTTGTAAGATAAAATTTAGGACTTCAAAATGATGTAATCACTTATATTTATGGTACCAAAAGGAGGGTTTCATCTGATGGTTTGTGTGTGGGTTGTCTAATTCGAGGTTTTCTTTCTTTAGGATGGTCAAAACGAGTGTGTCACCAAGTTATACCTGAGGTCACTAGGGTGAACATTGAAGATTTTATGTTGGGTGAGATTGGTATGAGTTTCCAAATAGAACAGGTGCACAATGAAGATTGGCTTCTTGAAGACCAAATTACTGATAGAATATTTTTCCATGAAGTCACTCTTTTCAATTTAATCAAGTTAGTCACCAGTCTGCAATTAGTTGTATGCATTCTCCTCATCTATCCAACATTATTTCGTATAGGCTATTATTTCTCCCAACCCATGAATGGATTTGCTTAAATAATGGGTTATCTAGAAGTAGGGTCCTTGGACCATGTACATAGTAGAAGTTTTGGTTATGCTAGTTTTTGTTTCTTTTTCTGCTCTATCTTGTTTTGGCTTGCGCCCAGTTACCCTCTCCCCATCTGCAAGTAGTTCCCCATCCTTCTACTTTTCTTTTGACTCTGCACCCAATGGACTTGGACTAGTCTACCCCAAAGCTTCTAGAGTTCTTTGCATTTTCTACAAAAATACAATCCCCAGTCGGAGCCAATGTTACTTATGAGATTTTAAATTTTAAATTCCAAGGCCCATATAAAAAAAAATCCTTTGATTTATGCTTTCGTTAATCCCATGTATATTCAAATCACAGTTCCAAAAAAAATTGTAACTAATTGCAACCCTGCTAAGTTTCTAAACTTAGCTGCCAAGTTCTAAAATTCTAAAAACACCTAACCATAACCTTCGGGATGATATGCTATGTAGTCGGGATATCAGAAGTTCGAAAAACTATAGAACTCTCGATTGATGGTTATAAAGTTCTACTTCTCAACGACCAAGTGATTTCGTTGGGATGCACAACTTTTAAGGTGTCATTTCATTAAATAAGTTGCATGGTGCCCTTAAGGAATGTCTTCTCAAATGCTCTGAAACGTTCACTTAGAATATAACGTAATCTTTAAAATCCTCTAAAAGGATAGCTCTTAAATGAGGAAGTTGGTGAAACAAATTTCGTAGCAAGTTGGCACATTTCTCTTGGTCAATAAATGGTCACTTCTCACCACCAAAATTAAACAAGCCTGCATGCAAGGAAAAGTAACAAAAAAATTTCGGTTCTAGAATTTTCTCAAGATGGTACTTCCTGGTGAGGTTGTACAATGGGAAGATGAACTAGTCCCTGTCATGCAACCCGATTTGAATTGGCCAGAAGAGGAACAATTTGACATCATTTTTAAACTACGTGCACTAGCCTGGAAAGATAAAACCAGCTATGCCAAGTATAATCAAGGGATGTTCGTTTTAGATGAAGAAAAAGAACATGCTGAATTTAGCAATTTGGTCATGGAAATGAAGTTGGAATTGTTTAGGGTTTCGGCCCCTCCCGTGGCTTAACATCATGCATGGATTTTCATGGCACATAATGATAACATCCTTTCCTAAACTATTTTTATCTAGAAGTCATTTTTCCTTCCTGTCATTTTCAAGACTGTTACTTTTAGTATGCCTATATATAAACCTTTGAATTAATGAAAAGGGGGGGGGGGTTCTTCTTTATCTTGGAAGGGAGAAGGAATAGGAAAAGGAGATAGCAATTTTGAGTTTTTAAACATAGTTTGTTGTATAGAAAAGGGGAACTTTTGACTCACTTATAAGCATTAAAGAAATAAAGAAATACTTTCAATCTTTGTGTTTATCAATATTTTCTTCGATTACAATTGAACTATTCTATTTTGTAATCTCTTTAATGTTTATCTATTATATCAAGCTAAGTATGTGATTATTTTTGGGACTTTGAGTTTAGGATAATTCATCTATTGAAAGGAATTTTGCTGATCATTCTTTTCCTATTTCTTGTTGTGGGTTTAAGACAAATGAGCCTTGTATCATTTTTTTTTATTATTCTCATTCTAAATTGGCTTATCACATTTACCTTCCTTGTTATGGGTAAATGTTTGTGAACCTTTTATGCTTTCTGGTTAAAAGCATGCCTAGTTTTCTCATTCATTGCATATCATTCGAAGGTATTTGGGCCTTGTAAAATAAGTAGAGAGAACTTGCAAATACCATGGAAAGTGACTCAACTGTTGGTGATGTTTGTTCTTCTATTCGGGAAAATTGAGTCATTTTCTGCATTTATTTTTGAGGGACAAATTTTTCAACCAATAGGTCATTTGAGGAAAAGTTGCAATTTGAAGGGAACAAGATTCCTCTAAAGGGAAGTGCAGTCATTGCTAGAGAAATAAGAATGATGAAGGAGTTTCAGGAAGCTCTTTTAGTTAGACTTGTAACAATGGAAGAGGAAGAGGGTGAGGATGAAAACCCTCAAAGAGGATCCCATGAGCAAGAGTTGGATCTTGAAGAGATGATGATGATTAAGATACTGAAGGCTATCAAGGGAGATGCTTCTAAAGTGAAAATGGAATTTCCCATGTATGGTGGGAAGATGGATAGTGAGGAAGTGTTGGATTGGGTTGATGCACTAGACAATTATTTTGAATACAAGGAGGTAGCAGATGAACAAAAGGTGAAATTTTGTAAAACTAAATTGAAAGGCCCCCTATCCTAACTTAGTGGAATTATGTGCAAGAAGAGAGAGACTAAAAAAGGGCAAAGAAAAAATAAATTCATGGGATAGGATGGTGTCTAAAGTTAAGGTATATTTTTTTCCTGGTGACTATGCAATTCAGACTTTTAGAAAGCTTCAAAATATCAAACAAAAGGAGATGGATGCTATGGCTTACACAAAGGAGTTTCATAAATTGAGCATTAGATTAGGTCATGTCGAGGATGAAGTTGAGAAGATAGCAAGGTATATGAATGGGTTAAGGTTCAATATCCAAGATTAATTGAGTCTTGCCACCCCTAGAATGGTGCAAGAGTGCTTTCAATTGGCTATTAGGGTAGAAGAGAAGTTGAAAAGGAGGGAAAAACAAAGTAGAGGCAGAGGAAAGAACTTTAGGGGTAGAAGACCATTTGGAGGAAAAGGACAATCAAAAAAAGCACAAGGTGAGTCAAGTAGGAAACAAGAACAAAGCTCAGAGTCAAGAGGCAATTTCAAAGGTAGGAGATCTAATAGTAGAGGAAAATTTGGAGGACAAGGTAGAGGTTCAAGCACATTTTTAGGAAGATTCTATCAATGTAATTAGTTTGTTCATCAAGCATGGAAGTTCCCAGAGAAACAATCTTCTACAACACATGGTGGCGAAAGGAGAATACAGCTAGTACAAGAGGAAGATTGTGAGACTGTTAACTCTCTTTAGATAGCATGTTGCTCCAGAATTTGGAGAAGATCTGATGATGAGAAGAACATTGCTCAAGGTCCCTATGGTGAAGGAGCATCCACAAAGAAATTCATTGTTTAGAACCACTTGCAAATCTCAAGGAAAGGTATGTAAGGTTGTTGTTGATTCTAGTTCTACTGAGAATTTGACTTCTTTGGAGATGGTTGAAAATTTAAAGATGAAATGGATCCCTCACCCCACTCCTTATAAGGTTTCCTAGTTGAATAAGGATCAACAAGTCCTAGTGAATGAACAAACATGGGTTGAATTCAATAGTGGGGGGTATAAAGACAAGATATTATGTGACATCGTCCCAATGGATGTTTGTCATCTACTGTTAGGAAGACCTTGGCAGTATGACAAAAAAGAAAAACATGATGGATAGAAAAATACATATGTGATTGAAAAGGATGGAGTTTCATTTACCCTCTCCCCTTTGCAAGATGAAAATGTAGACACACAAGTTGGGTCAAGTGTTATGTTGGTTGGGGAGAAAGAATTCTTGAAAACTATGAAAGAGGAAGGTGGACAAGGGTATGCAATTGCAATTAGACCTAAATTTGTTATGATAGTAGCAAAGCTAGATGATGTGCCTAAAGAAGTACAAACCTTGTTGAACAAGTACCAAGACATTGTTGTAGATGATCTCCCTAGTTCTTTGCCACCTTATGAGGGATGTGATCCACCACATAGACTTTATAATAGGAGAAAAACTACCCAATAAGGATGCATACAAAATGACTCCTCAAAAAATGAAGAGATAAGGAAAAAAATACAAGAATTGCTTGACAAGGGTCTCATAAGAGAAAGCTTAAGTCCATGTGTTGTTCCCACTTTTTCAACACTTAAAAAAGGTGGAGATTGGAGAATGTGCACCAATTCAAGGGCAATTAAAAAAATCACAATAAGGTATAGATTTCCCATACCTAGAATGGAGGATTTGATGGATTGTTTAGGAGGGGCTTGTTAATTTTCAAATATTGACCTCAAAAATGGCTACCACCAGACTAGAATAAGAGAAAAGGATGAGTGGAAAACTACCTTCAAAACCAATGAGGGGTTGTATGAATGGATGGATGGTAATGCCATTTGGGCTTTCAAATGCACCAAGAACTTTTATGAGACTAATGAATGAAGTTTTGAATCCTTTCATAGGTAAGTTTGTAGTTGTATACTTGCATGATATTCTTGTGTTTAGTAAGACTAAAGAGGAACACTAGAAACATGTGGACATGGTGTTGAAAATGTTGAATGAAGAGAAGTTGATGATTAACTTGAAATGTTGTGAATTCATGAAAGAGTCCTGAGTTGGTTTATCTTGGCTTTGTGATCTAAAAAGGTTCTTTGAAGATGGATCCCAACAAGGTGGAAGCAATTCTCAATTGGCCCACTCAAAATATGTTAGTGAGGTAAGAAGTTTCCATAGTCTTGCTAGTTTCTACAGAAAATTTGTAAGAAATTTCAGTCATATTTTCTCTCCTATTATTGATACAATTAAAATGGATAAGAGGAAAAAATTTATATGGTCTGATGAGGCAAAAAAAAGCTTTCAAATTCTGAAACAAAAGATAGCACAACAACCCATCTTAGCATTTCCTGATTTCAGTAAGGTGTTCACAATTGAATGTGATGCAAGTGGGTATGCAATTGGGGTAGTCTCGAGTCAAGAGGGTAGACCTATAGCATTTATCAGTGAGAAGCTTAATGAGGCCAAGAAGAAGTACTCTTCTTATGACTTGGAATTATATGCAATTGTGCAAGCATTGAAAAAGTGGAAACACTATCTCCTTCCTAAAGAGTTTATTATTTTTACTGACAATCATGCTTTGATTTTCTTGAATAGCTAAGAAAAACTTAGCCAAAAACATGTGAATTGGGTGGAATACCTCCAAAGCTTCACCTTTACCATCAAACACAAAAAAGGGTAGTCAAATAAGTTGGTTGATGCTTTGAGGAGAAGACAAATGTTGGTGTAGGAAATTCAACTACAAATTGTAGGTATTAATGCTTTGAAAGGTATGTATGAAGGAGATGGTGATTTTAAGGATGTCTATGTTGTTTGTAATTAGTTCAATGGCACATTCCATGAGGAATATTCTGATTTCTTGATATAAGATGGCTTTCTGTTTAAGGGTCCTCAATTGTGTATTCCTAAATGTTCTATGAGGACTAATCTAATCAAAGAGAAGCATTGTGGTAGCTTATTGGGTCATTTTGGTGTGAACAAAACTTTGGAATAGGTAAGAACATAGTATCATTGGCCAAAGATGCAAAGTGATATCAGAAAGTTTGTTGAAAATTGTGTTGTTTGTCAAAAAGAAAGGGGTTCTAGTACCAGTGCAAATCTTTACCATCCATTGCCAATTCCAAATAGGCCATGGGAATCCATTAGCATGAATTTTTTGTTGGGTTTACCCAAAACTCAGAGAGGGTTTGATAGTGTATTTTTTGTTGTTAGTAGATTTAGAAAAATGGCTCATTTTATACCTTGTAAATGCACAAATGATGCCTCATACATTGTTGAGTTATTTTTCAAGGAGGTGGTCAGAATTCATTGGTTACCATTGAAAATTGTGTCTAACAGCGATAACAAGTTTTAGGTCACTTTTGGAGAACTCTTTGGAAGAAGTTAGGAGAAAACTTGACATTTAGCTCTGCATATCATCCACAAATAGATGGGAAAACTGAAGTTGTCAATAGAAGTCCTGGAAACCTTCTCAGATGCTTGAAAAAAGAGCATTCACAACAATGGGATCTCATTCTTCCACAAGCTGATTTTTCCTATAATGACTCTATTAATAGAAGTGTTGGAAATTTGAAATTGTCTATGGATTGAAGCCTGGGGGAGTCTATGAACTCAGAGATTTGAGTGTTATGGAGAGGAGTGTTGAAGGAGAGGAATTTGCAGTTGCAATGAAGGATATACCTCAGCAAGTGAAAGAAAATCTTCAAAAGAGTGTGGAAAAGTACAAACAACATGCAAATTTGAAGAAGAGAGATGTTCAATTCATAGTGGGAGACTGGGTATTGGATCATTTAAGGAAAGGAAAGGCTACCAAAAGGAAAGTACATACAAAGCTACAGATGAAGAAGATTGGGCCATGCAGGGTGGTTCGCAAATTTGGTGCAAATGCCTATGAGATAGAACTCCCTTTTGGAGTTGCTATCTCCCCAATTTTCAATGTTTTTGACCTTTATCTTTTTAAAGGATCTATGATTGTAGGTGAAGATTCGGGTACATCAGGAGTTCTAGATGAATATTGGGTCAAAGACTTACCACCATGTTAGCAATTGAAGCTTGAAAGCATTTTGGACACAAAGGAAGCAAAGAGAACAAGGCATAAGGTGTATAATGAATACCTAGTGAAATGGAAAGGTATCCCTAATGAAGATGAAACCTAGATGATAGAGGACATCAAGAAACATGGTACTACAATGAAAGAGTTGATCTCAAGTGGAACTTGAGATTCTATTCTCCCTGAGTGTATGGTACAGGGGCACCTAGTCAAATGTTGTAAATAATGTTGATTTTTTTTTCAATCATGATTTTGGTTGTAATAAGGTATATTTAGACCACTTTAAATGTTTTGAGTCTCATGGGGTCAGTTGTAGATAAAGTTGTCAAGTTTTCGTAATTATTACGAAAGTTGCAATGCAACTTTACAATTTTGGCTTGTAGTTGGAAGTTGAATAGTCACCAATTCAAAAGGTAGTTGTGAACCATTCGTTTTTGGTTGAAAACATTTAAATAGGCCTTGAGGAGTTTGAGGCAAGGGATTGAAGTTTTTTTTTAAGATCAAGCAATAAGAAATCTATGTTTTTCTACAATTCCTTATGCAATTTTGCTACTACAACACTCTGTACGGTTCAGTACTATGTGATTATGACTTGAAGCGAATTTAATTTGATGGTGGCATGAACTAACTCTATTTTGGTTTTGATTTGGACTAATTTCATAAGGTTTGAAGGATTTTAGAGCCCATTTATTGAAAGTGATCAAAAAACCCTAGGTTAAGAGGGTTTGAGAGAAAAAATGCAATATTGAACCATTCCACTAGTGAAAAAATATGAAAATCAATGGAATGGAATTAGTTAGGGTGTTATTCATGTTTTTTAGGTTTGTAGATCCAGGGAATTGAGGTAGGGAAGTGTTTGATCAAGCCCTAACCTAATATCTCAATCATGTATTAGGCTTAGGAATAGAGGTTGGGAGTAGGGTTTTGATAGTTGGTGAGTTGGTGGATGTTTCAATTGATAAAAACTATTGTTTCAGACCCCATTTAATCTGTTTAAAGCCTTGGAGTGAAGATTAGTGATTGGAAGAAGGAATACCTCATAGTTGCTTTGTAAAATAGGCCTAATTAGGCTTAAGGGTAGCATAGGAGTCTATTTTAGAGGGTGTTGTTACAAAACAACCCTACCTCCATTTTTGATATGTGTAATAAGGGCATAAAGGGTTTCTTGAATGGTGACTATTTCTTGGGTTTGAGGCCTTCTCTAAAATATATGGTGAAAATACATAGTTTGGAGTGCTACAAGGAATATGAAGGAATTGTGAACAAGACACCAAGTTAGGGATCTCAAATTGAAAATTTGATTGAATTGTGATTGGATTGAAAACCTCCACCCTCCTTTGCATCACTTTCCTACTCATCTTTAGAGCTCCCTTTTCCTTGTAGTCCTTCAAATGGCTAAGTGTGAAATATGGCATTCATTTCCTACATGCTTCTAGCCCTAAGAATTACATGGCACTAGTAGAAAGAATCCAACCCTCTAGAATAGGACTAGGTATTCATCCCCTACATGCTACTAGCACTAAGGCTTGTGTACCATTGGCGCAAACCATTATTTCCTCTAAATTAATATGATGCATCCATTTCCTGTATGTGACTAGCAACAAGGCTTATATGCCATTGGAATAAGTCATCCAATTATCTATGATGTATGGTTAAACAATATACAAGAAGAGCATGATCCTTGACTATCATCAAGTTAATGCATTCATCTCCATATTAGGGGCTATACACCATCTACCTATACCCTTGTAGATTCCTTACTCCATCTATCTCATTTTTCTTTCAAAGTTAGCCCATATACCAAGCTTAGTGCTATAAATGGAAAATAAACTCACAATTCAAAATAAGTAGTTTTCAAGTCCGGCATCCTTTATGGCTAAACTACATATTCCAGGCATTGGTATGATGTTACACCCAAATTTTTTAATTACTATTTACTATTACTATGTAGGGTAAAATGTGAATGTAATGTGAATTATGGATATGGATAAATTATGCTTGTACCTTGTTATCAATATAAATGTTATCTCATTTGATATTACCTCAATTGATGTTATTCATGGTGGAATACTACATATATGTGAATGAAAGGTTATTGAATTATTATTATTCTAACTTTGGAAATGCTTATATATACTGCATATGTTGTGAATAATTGACTGTCGTGTGCATGTGTTAGTAGATGTGCAGGTATGTGTTCATTCCTCTAGGTGAAGGGGAAGTATCACTCAAGAGAAGATCTTGGTTTGGTAACTGGTAAAAGTAAACTATCTGAGAATTAATAGACACCACATTAGAATGATTGAGTTGAGTTAGTTTGTGGGTAGTAAGTCATCATTAGCCGATATGTTTGCATTTGAGAGTCTTGTTTACTACTGCATGCATTATTAGGTGGTGTTTATCTATTTGAGTTGTTGAGATCCTTCTTGTACTATTACGATTATATTGACAAGTGGAATATACATGGAAGTATGTGTATATATATGCACATGCATGTCAATGGGATCTAACGATATGTATATGCATATGTATAGATGTACCACACATTAACACTTACCAATATGATGGTAATTGTGAATGACTATAATGTGAATCAGATGTGAACATATATATATATATATATATAGATGTATGTATGTATGTATGTATGTATGTATGTATGTATGTATAATATATTTACACTTATCCATATGTATATGTATATTGATACATCCGTACGTTGGTGAATGGAAACTCTCATATAGATGCATCAATGTAGATATACCTACACATACATGTACATAGAGGTATAAACATTTATACATATATATATATATATATGCATACATTCAATAGAATGTGTTTATTATATACTATCTTGCATGTACTCATATATATGTATGTATGTATGTATTTATATAATATATATTATATATAATAATATATATTTAGCATATTATATAAGTTATTTGAAATCAACTAACTCTTATTTAATTGAAGCCAATATATTAAAGGGTGTTATAGTTGATAGAGACTATGTGAATGGAGGTTGATAATAGTCAATATTGACTATGTCAAATAAAGTTGATTTAATAGCTTATGACTATTGATTGTAAAATGATTATCATTTTGGATGAAATACAGTACAATTTGTTGCATTACATTTGATATTTTTGTGCATAATTTGCTTGAATTGGTCGATGCCATTAGTGATACCAAGCTTGACTTGGTCTAACATATTAAACTGCTCAAGTCAATTCATCCACCAAATGGATCGATGGAAACTTTTCATAAAATGGAATTTCACTAAGTTTAACTGTGCCAAAGATGATTGAAATGGAGTTGGAAATGGTGCCAGCTTTGAGTCTGAATTGTTGTAGATGTCTTCTCATTATGACAATTTGAATTAAGCATATGTTGTATGAATAAGTCTTCTAATTGTTGTCACTAACAAGTCAACCTATAGGTGATTATGCTAAGTATTATCTTGTAAATTAGCCACATTTTTTATATTTTTCATGCGTTGCTTGGCATGAAGCTCACTATCCAGTAACATGCCTAAACAATAGGCTTTGAGGTTGCTTGGTTGCTCTATAAATAGCTGAACCATTTTATTTGAGAGGGACGCATTCTTCCATAAGATATTACATCTTTTGCAATTCATAATTTTGTATATTTCTAGCCATACTTTAGGGTGATCCCACAATACTAGTTTACAATTTTTGGCCAAACTGGACATTGAATTTTTTTTTCTAACTAAATCTTCACTTTTGGGTACCTATAGCAGCTAAACCATGAGGAATTTGAAAATGATGCAATCTAGTGATTTGTGAAATTTTTTCTATAGATTCTAAATATATGTTTTTCAATTTTTTTGGAATCAGATTACACTTCTTTTATCATCTCCTTCAAAAACTAGTTTTTCCAATAAACACCATTTTTAAGGAGTGATGCTCACTGTATAGAACATAACTTATTTTCCATGAAGGATAAAATTCTAATTTTCTCAAATTTAGATTTTTAACTATGATATATAGCACTTTCATTTGGTTTCATAGTGTTTTATTGAATAGTTTTTCCTTAATCAAATTTTGAAGTCAAACCAATTACAATTTAGACATAGGCGGACTGTATACAACATAACTTTTTTTGTATGTATCAAAATTATTAAAAAAATTTGTTGGATCAAGGACTTTAATAAAAATAAATTTTACTTTTTTGGATGCTTATAATAAGGACTAAATAACTACAAAAAATAAATTTTAAATGAATTCATTTTATCCACCAAAAGGTAAATCAAAAGTGGTTCTTTACCAAGACTGTGATAGGTGTAAAGGAGACTCCATTATAGGTATTGTTTAAAATTAATAGGGTTCTATCCAAGGGGGTTTGATGTAAGGTGGTTTGATCAAATCCTCTTCAATTGGAATCCTTTAAATGAAAATTTTCAAGGCTTAAATCGTTATATTTTCTAAAAATATGTGATTTCAGCAAAAATCAGGATCTCCTAGAAATTGTAAACTAGTATTGTGGGATCACCCTTTTCTTTTCATTGAGAGAGAGAAACGAAGAGAGTTCATATAGTTGAGAGGATATTATATTTTGAATGGAGCTATCAACTTGTGAGGTATAGTTTATAGTGACATACTTGAGGAACTAATTACCAAGCTTGCTATTGTGGGAAAGGTTGCATTGTTGCCATTTGATTTGGATAAGTGATAACAAGCATGGGGATCTCTTCTTCTTTTTTATTTTACTTTTGAATTATGTGTCTTGCATTCATGGTTGAGATATCTTTTCCGGTATATGCATTAGAGAATTTGGATTGTTTGAAAAGGAAGTTGAAGCTACTATACTATTTTCATGTTGTGTTTTTAAGTACTCCATAGTAGGAGATGGGTGTTTATCATAAGTATTTTATACTAGGTATGATTTAACATGGAAAGAACATATGGTGCATTTAGCTAAGTTATTGATTTAACTAGGAAATCTTGTGTTTGCTCAGGTAGGATAGATAATCTAGTATGGGAGGGAGTTTAAAGTACTTACAAGTAAGTAGGGTTATCCAAGTATATAGGTTATCTTTGGAATGATGGACTATCCATAGAAGGAAATACCTAACTTGTGTATTTGCTAGTTAATTCTAGTTTACTCCAAGTAGATTAATATGGTTGTAAGTTATTTGGGATGATGGACTATCAATTGAAGAAAATACCTATGCATAGCTTAAGATAGCCTTACGTCAAATCAGCCCTAAGTAGTGTATGTGATAGATGACTTCATTCGAAGTATTGAATGAGAACACTTTGGCCAAAGTAGTGTGAATGTACGAGACTCCACTCTAGTTTGTGTGACTACCAAAACTACACTGTCAATTCACCATGATCCAGTATTACATGCTAGACAGAGATTATGGGATTACAAGTTCTAGTTATGTAGGACATAGCACTATGCTCAGTTGGTTGTCATTATTAGTTACTCTACCAATCTCTTCATCAAAGAGAAGGGTCATCTATCAAATGATAGATGTGTAGGGGACCGCATTAAGAGTCCATGGTTAGTGAAAAAACACCTGAGTGATGCTTCTCCTCCACAGTAGGCAACAAAAGAGCCAAGATATGAAAGGAAGGATCCTAGACCATCTTACAACTATTTGTTCTAAATCTCTTTGAGCTATGTATGTAAATGCATGCTTTCTTTTATTGATTTATTTTGTGAAATGAAAAGGAATTCATTTTGTATTATGTTATGCATCTTGGTTGAAAGTTGTCAATAAAGAAGGAAATTTTTTAATACAATAGTTTGTTACTCTGTTATTTACTCATAAGGTGTAAATTAAGAAATTTTTACTTCAATAAAGGTTAGTATGTTACATTTGGTATTAGAGTTACCAGGTTCAAGCACATAAACCTATGAGCTCATTATGCAACAATGTGTAAACCTTATCAGAAGATAATGGTTGAAAACATCTTGTGCCACAAAAATAAGAGAAATGAACATAGAGAAGTGAAAAGGAAGATGTGAATTTCTAAAAAATTGTGTAAATTTGGGACTAGTTAAGATTCATCCCTGTATTAGGAACTCCTAAACCAACAACTTATGATATTACTTGGGATTGTGAAAGATTATGCAAACGAGTCATGTAGGAAGGTTAGGAAGAATAACCAATATATGCCTTTATCCTACAAAAAGGTTATATGACTCTAAGGGGATGGGAAGAAATGAGATAACCCCTGTATTAGTAGCAACCTATAGTTGTAAAGAGTCAAAAATTATTGGATTTAGTGAAAAGCTACAAATATTTTTGGGTGCAATGTCATCATAAATAAGATCAAAGTAGAAATTCAACAAAGGAGGTATCCACAAGGTTAGAAAACTCTTGACATAAATATAATTCTTGTGTAAAGATAGGATCTTGCAAGAAAAGAATTAGTACCTAGAAAAAAAGAAAAGACAAGAATGGTCAAAAAGAAGTAATCAACGATGTGGGCATGGTTCCACAAACCAAAATCAATGAGATTATTGGAGTTTTGATTAAAATGAGAAAAAGAGACCAAACAACTCTAGTATCTCTAAAGGTTATGGGAGAATAGGATTCCAAGCATTAGAATAAAGCCACTTGAAAAGGTGATTGTAGGAAAGAAACCTATAAAAATAAACCAAGTTGTCTTGACCAAAGGTTTGGATTGTACATAGATTGGTTGGAGTATAAGATGAAATCACCAACATGATAGAAAAAATCAACACTATGTGTCAAAGAAATAGAATTTGTAAGGGAAACAACACTCTAAGTTGAATGGTGCATCAACTAACAAAGCTTTATGAGCATGGATATTCCTCCACAAAAAAGGATATTGAAAAGAAAATTGGAATATTAATGTGCCTCTTAAACTTCTAGGTTGTTGATTATTCATTAGATCTCCTATTGGACGATCTAAAATATTGAATCTATAGAATAGAAATCAATGATGAATCTAACTTTGGGAAAAGTATACTCAAAGTATACCATTGAGGTAGGAAAAGGAAAAATAAAGTCAACAACGAGGAATGGCAAATCTTTTCAAATAAGCAAGTGTTTGCTAGGAGTTCAACTTTGAATAGATCGAATATCATGAAAACACTAAGGGGGGGAGAAAGAGAGTGGATTGACTCAGGTTAAGTATCCCACCCAACGAAAAATGTAGATATGTTTGGAAGAACTAATGACTTATTTGCAAGTCATGATGTCAACTAAGTCATACATTTTGTGACTAAAGAGAAAGGAAAAGGGTATTGGGATTTTTGGAAAAAGATAAATGGAAAGGTAAAGGATTATGACCTATTAGCATACCATACCTTATATTTATCTGATTGGAAGATCAAACAATATTAACATCAATGCCTTAGAAAAAGATAGGTGGATAATTTGATCATGATAGGAAAGATCATTGTCTAAGGGATTGGCAAGGGAAGATCTAGGTTACTTATGAATTGGAAGAAAGTGTCCCCAGACTCCTATACCTTATATTGTCAAGTCATGATGTCAATTAATTCATACATTTTTGTGACTAATGAGAAAGGGAAACGGTATTGGGATTTTTGGAAAAAGATAAATGGAAAGGTCAAGGATCATGACCTATTATCATCCCATGCCTTATATTTATCTAATTGGAAGATCAAACAATATTAACATCGATGCCTTAGAAAAAGATAGGAGGATAATTTGATCATGATAGGAAAGATCATTGTCTAAGGGATTAGCAAGGGAAGATTTAGGTTACTCAAGAATTGGAAGAAAGTGTCTGTATAGTCATATATACCTTATATGGGGAATTTATATAACATTGTTATTTCTATATATAAGTAGTAATACTACATATTATGAAATATATCCATGTTGTAAAGTGACTTGACACTATAGCTTACTATGCTAAGAGACCTGGGAATGATAAGGTTTAGCTATTGAGCCATAACACGATGGAGTGAAAGATAAGCTAGGATGTGATGTTATGCAACCACATCAATTATCTTTACTTGATTGATCACTACCTTAATCTTGAATGAAACCCCAAAGGTTTAAGAATAACCTAATTGGGACAAGAAGCTCATTTGATTAAAGAGAGAAACCTTAGGTTAAGTTTTACCTATTGGGTTGGAATATGTACTGGACTACTCATTAACACCTATAGGTTGGGAATAAATTATTTGGTTGAGTTGTACAATTGATCTTGATTGGAACATATAGGGGTAGAGTAACCTATAACATCAGACTAGTCATTGATTGAGGACTCTATCCTAAGAATTGGAAGGGAATATTGAGATTGAGATTTTCCCATGTGGATGTGTAAATCACTCGAGCTTATGAAATTCTATACAATTGGAAACATAGGTGGGATACCTATTGAGTTAAATTAGCTACTTGGTTAATTAATTTACACTCTTGAAATGAAGTCATATTGTTGACAAGACTCTACTTTGACTGGCTCTTATGTTAAAAGGGATACACTCTCAAAGGGAAGCATCTATTTTTATGTTGTTATATTATAGAATTTTCACTTAGTGTGAAATGTTGGAAATTTTACTATGTAGAACACCGGGGTTGTTACATGTGCTCAACTAGGATATACCGAAGTTGGGACTCTCCTATATGATTAAGTGAATCCATTGAGCTAACAAGAAACATTCATGCTTTGTAATTCGGTATGCAATTAAATTTCATATCTTCTAGGGACCAACATGATTGAACAAGGATTAATACTCGAAATTAGTACCAAATTTTATTGGGAAAATTAGATTGAGTTGAAATATGGATTACATCTTTGAAAATAATCTGAGGACAAAAGAAATCCATGGTATGGATGTCCTAAGATAAATGGGATTTATCTTCTCAAAACTTATAACCATTATTACATGGGAATTAAAGATGGAGTGAGATCGTAAAATGGGTTTTCGCTTAGTCAAAGAATAGACTATTAATGTTTATAAAAGAACCTATGTACCTAAAGTTTTTGGAAGATTTAGGAATGAAATGAGAAAATTAGTGTTAGAGGTAGGACATTGGAATGACAAAGGGAATTGTTATATGAGAAACCACTATAACCTAGGAAAAGATAGAGTAAGAGGTTGCACGGAATGTGGCATGACAATATCTAGTATGGAAAGAAATGAAGACTAGATGTCATCATTGGTAGGATATGTATACTCTCTTGAGATTCAAGAGGGAAAGTGGTAGAACACAAGACCTATCAATTTTTCTATGCCAATAAAATTGACATAATGTTCTAGTGGATAGACTCACCAATGCTATTTGGAAACTTGAGTTATAGAACTTCAATCCTAAATTATATTATGAGAAGTAGTTTCTTAGTATTCCTGAGAAGGCTATCTTAGTTATGAATGAGAAAATAATGATAGGGTTATGTAAACCATGATCATACTATGAGAGATTCAATTGAATGAATGTGTAGTATAGCCCAAATAGGAAAAAATGGTAGACTAAATCTGATGAGGGCACAACCCGAGACTTAGAAAATAACCCAAAAACAAGAGAATAATTTTATTATTCAGAAAATGGAGCTACTTACATGCAAAGGATCTCAAATCCCCAAGTTCTACAACACATGCAAGTTACAAAAAGCTATGGAATAACCCTTTCGCAATATGCGAGTTTGTCCCCAAAAAGTTACCCAAAAATTAGAAAACCCGCCCATAAATAGAGCTCCTCATTAGTTTGGAGCCAAAACAACATTCAATTTGAGTTTAGGCGGTTTGGCGCCGAAAATTTACAACATGAAGTTCAAATTTCAAAAGAGCATTTGCAACTGTATCTTCTAGAAAGTGCGCCAACTTCGCGGGGCCATAACTTTTGATCTAGGACTCCGATTCGCGAACCGTTGAACCGTTGGAAAGGTCTCGAAGTCAAGAACGCGCTCAAAATCTGCTACAATTTTGCAAGTTTGGGGCTGATCTAGGAGCTCTAAATGCCTCAAATCTAACTCGAAGATTTTCAGGTGCAAATCTGGGAAACTAAAACTGCAATATCTTTCAACCCAGAACCAAAACAAAAACCATAAATTGGGAATTTCATTATGACGAAAAGGGTATCCAAAAATGTAAAAACATCTAAAAACTGAGAAACTTGAAATTTAACTATTTTTGGGTGATGCAAGATTGCCCTTACACCACTGGATGCTCCTGCATCAAAATCCTGAATGATTTATAAACTTCTAATATTGAGGTTTGGACCATTATATGGAAGGAAAGGTTGGAAAATCTATTAAGCTAAAATAGGCTTAGAAATAGGGTTAACCATAGACTTGATAGATTGTCAAAAAGGAGTAATAGATTGAAGAGATCGATGAAAATTTGTCGATACAAAGCTTAATTATGAAGTAGTATCAGAATTTGATAGGTGTCCAAGAGAAATGTTATACTCAAGATGGAAAAGTAATCAAGAAGTAATTTATGGTCAGGAAAATGGATGTGTAAGTGACAGAAGGACTCGGTTTATGAGTTATCTAAAAGTGAAATTACCAAATGGGAAGGATGGGACCCATGGTGTAGTGTGAAATACATTGTTATTCCTTTTCTATTTGGATTATACTAAGGATAAATTCATGGGCCAATGATTTTTTGATCACTATGTTTTAGGTGTCATGTATAGCTACTATTGTCTCTAGGATGTGTATATATGATAATGTAAAAAAGCTCATTGGGAGAGTAAGTATGTGTGAGGCATACAAGATTTCCCTATGCGATAGTGAGGGAACTTGAATCAAGATCCAGGAGGGACAAGGTTGCAAGGAGTGATGCTACATAGGATGAATGTTTATAAATCTTATGTATTTTGAGAATGGTAAGTAAAACTTTATTTGACTTTATTTGTATGTTAAAGTGCTATAGATCATCAGGGACAATGATTCACAAGGGGGCAAGTATGTTAGACCCTAATTGTGTAATTACTATTTACTATTACCATGTAGGGTAAAATGTGATTTTAATTTGAATTTTGGAGATGAATAAATTATGCTTGTACCTTGTTATCAATATGAATGCTATCTCATTTGATATTGTCTCATTTCATATTGTACCTTAGTTGATGTTATTCATGGTGGAATACTACATATATGTGAATGAAAGGTTATTGAATTATTATTATTCTAACTTTGGAAATGCTTATATATATACTACATATGTTATGAACAATTGATTGTCCTATGCATGTGTTAGTGGATGCAGGTATGTGTTCATTCCTCAAGGTAGAGGGGAAGTATCACTCAAGAGAAGATATTAGTTAGGTAACCAGTAAAAGTAAACTATCTGAGCATTAACACACACCTCATTAGAATGATTGAGTTGACTCAGTTTGTGGGTAGTAGGTAAGTCATCCTTAGCTGATATGTTTGCATTTGAGAGTCTTGTTTACTAGTGCATGCATTATTGGGTGATGTTTATCTATTTGAGCTATTGAGATTTTTCTTGTACTATTACGCTTATAGTGACAAGTGGAATGCACATGGAAGTATGTGTATATATATGCACATGCATGTCAATGGGATCTAACAACATGTATATTCATATGTATAGATGTACCACACGTAAACACTTACCAATATGATGGTAATTGTGAATGGCTATATGTGAATCAGATGTGAACATATATATATGTATAGTATATACATATCCATATGTATATGTATATCAATACATGCATATGTACATGCTCATATATATATATATATGATGTATGATGTATGCTTACATTAAAGGCTTACGATATATAAAAATATATATGTATATGTAAATATATATTAATGGTTATATATATATATACATATATATAAATACATGTTACTATTTAAATATATATATATGAATATAATATATTATATATATAATAATATATATTTAGCATATTATATATGTTATTTGAAATCGACTAACTCTTATTTAATTGAAGTTGATATATTAAAGGTTGTTATAGTCAATAGAGACTATGTGAATGGAGGTCGATAATAGTCAATATTCACTATGTCAAATAAAGTAGATTTAATAGCTTATGACTATTAAGTGTAAACCGATTATCATTTTGGATGACACACAATATAAGTCATTTCTTTATATTTGATATTTATGTCTATAATTTGCTTGACTTGGTCGACGCCATTACTAAGACCAAGCTTGACTTTGTCTAATGTATTAAATAGCTCAAGTCAATTCATCTACCAAATGGATCAATGGAAACTTGTTTTCATAAAATGGAAGTTGACTGAGTTTAACCATGCTAAATATGAAGGAAATGGAGTTGGAAATGGTGCCACCTTTGAGTCTGAATTGTTGTAGATGTCCTCTCATTGTGACAATTTAGAATTAAGCATATGTTGTTTGAATAAGTCTTTTGATTGTTGTCACTAACAAGTCAACCTGTAGGTGATTATGTTGAGTATTACCTTGTAAAGTTGCCACCTTTCTAATATGTTTTATTTTTTTCTTTGCATGAAGTTGGCTATCCAATAACATGCCTAAATTGTAGGCTTTGAGGTTGCTTGGCTACTCTATAAATAGCTAAACCATTCTATTTGAGAGGGATGCATTCTTCCATAAGATATTACATATTTTGCAATTCATAATTCTATATATTTCCAGCCATACTTTTCTTTGCATTGAGAGAGAGAAAGGAAGAGAGTTCATATAGTTGAGAGGAGATTATATTTGAGAGGAGATTATATTTTGAGTGCAGTAAGCTATCAACTTGTGAGGTAGAGTTTATAGTGACATACTTGAGGAGCTGATTACCAAGCTTTCTATTGTGGAAAAGGGTGCATTGCTGCCATTTGCTTTGGATAAGTGATAACAAGCATGAGGATCTCTTCTTCTTTGTTATTTTTCTTTTGAATGATGTGTCTTGCATGCATGGTTGAGAAATTTTTTTGGGTATATGCATTAGAGAATTTAGATTGTTTGGAAAGAAAGTTGAAGCTATTATGATATTTTCATATTGTGTTTTTAAGTACTCCATAGTAGGAGATGGTGTTTATCATAAGTATTTTTTACTAGGTATGATTAAACATGGAAAGCACATATGGTGCATTTCGCTAAGTTATTGATTTAACTAGGAAAGCTTGTGTTTGCTCCTAAGATAGATAATCCACTATGGGAGGGAGTTTAAAGTACTTACAAGTAGTATATAGGTTTTCTTTGGAATGATGGACTATCCATAGAAGGAAATACCTAACTTGTGTACTTACTACTTAAGTAGGTTTATTCCAAGTAGATTAATATGGTTGTAGGTTTTCTGGGATGATGGACTATCCATTGAAGTAAATACCTATGCATAGCTTAAGATAGACTTAAGTCAAATTGGCCTTGAGTAGTGATACGATAGATGACTTCATTTGAAGTACTAAATGAGAACACTTTGGCTAAAGTAGTGTGAATGTCTAAGACTCCACTCTAGTTTGTGTCACTATCGAGACTACACTGTCAGTTCACTGTGATCCAATATTACATGCTAAACAGAGATTGTGGATTACAAGTTCTAGTTATGTAGGACACAACACTATGCTTAGTTGGTTGTCGTTGTCAGTTACTCTACCAATCTCTTCATCAAAGGGAAGGTCCATATATTGAATGATAGATGTGTCGAGGACCATATTAAGAGTTCGTGGTTGGCAAAAAAGCATTTGAGTGATGCTTCTCCTCCACAACAGGTGACATAAGAACCAAGATTTGAAAGGAAGGATCATGGGCCATCTTACAACTATGTATGTAAATGTATGATTTTTTGTATTGATTTATTTTATAAAATGAAAATGAATTCATGTTGTATTATGTTATGCATCTTGGTTGAAAGTTGTAAATAAAGAAGGAATTTTTTTATTACAATGGTTTGTTACTCAATTTATTTACTCGTAAGGTGTAAATTTAGAAATTTTTACTTCAATAATGGTTGTATGTTACATATGATGTGAATGGTACAATAGTCTATTCATTCCCAAGACCCTTTTTGGACTAGTACTCAAGATAGTAAAAGTATCCAATGCATCAAATAAAGGTGGGTATAGGTAGTGAACAAGTACTAGTCTTGGAATACATGAGTTGCAACCCACGCATATAGTTTTACAAGGTTATTATGGTATGTTTTTTAGTGGCAATAAATTATGAGTCTTGGAGAGAGGGTCTACTTTTTATAAAGAACCAGGTTTAGGTTATGGAGTTAGGTTTTCTTATTTTCTTCATTAATTTCCCATCCAAAATAACCCTCTTTCCTAACCAACACAACAATTTAATTATATAAATAATTTTAGTAGCCTATGACTACCATTATCACCAAAGAACATTATCTTGATTCATTTAATACAAATTACATGGAAACTAATGCATTTTTTATAGTGTTAGCATACAATAAAACTCAACTTATTTCCTCCTTAATTTTCCATGTTTGTTATATTCCTCTAAACCCTAGAGGTAGAATTGTATTGGATTTAAATTTCATGGAAACTATAAGAAGTTATTTTTTTAGTGGATAATATTCTCCAATTGGCTAATAGTTAAAATTTAGAGATTCAAATTTGGCTAATAGTTCAAGCTGTAACATGACTTGAATTGCCATATTTTTACACAATTTTATTTTAGTCTTATTTAAATCGCCAAAGAATTTATTTTATTAAACTTTGTAAGCCAAAATATTCAATACATGACTAAATTAGATTCACCTAAATTTAATAAGTTATAGTAGAAATATAAATTAATTAGTCAATAGTATATCATAATTATTAGTTTCTTTAAGGCCATATTTCTAATATTTAGTAGCCACCATTGACTTAAAATGTAATCTAACAAACCTCATTGTATTCCACATGGTAAAATGTACCCATGATGTAATGCTCATGAGGCCCGGAATTTCTTTTGGATCATTGATCTCAATGGGTTGTTAGATTATATTTTAAATCAATGATGGCAACTAAATAAATTATAGAGTCTACCCCTTAAACCCATTGATCATTTCCACTCTTGGGCCCCTACTTTTCCATAAGAATTATTATTTCTTCAATGGAATGATTTACCATCACAATTAATGATTTTTTCTATTATTTTTCAAGATTTGCCAAAATTTTCTATAAAATTTTAGTGATATAAAAAATTGTCAATAAAATTAATATTTTTTTGAAACAATGGAAATATTCACTAATAGAAATTAATATTTTTTCTAATAAAATGAGAGATTCGTTGAAACCATTCTAGCATACTCTTTACTAAATAAAAAGGTAATGAGATAAGGAATAAAAAGGGAAAATGGAAACTATTGCAACAAACCCATTGTATTTAAGTAGTGAAATCCCCTCACTAAATAACTCTAAAATATAAATAACAACGAAGAAAGAAGAATATCTACAAGTAAGGCATCTAGAAATATTTTTTGAATAGATGCCTAACAGTGTAAAGCATGGCCTATGATTTGTTTTCATATTTATTTTTTCCTTTAATGAATTGTAAAGCAAAGAAAAATGGAATGAAACTTGCAAATGGTGTTGAAACTCTGCCTTGGTGCTTGGAGCGACCTCAAGAATGAAAATTCCTTGTTCTAATACAAGAATTCCAGTTTAGTTTTCCTCCTCTTTTGGGCCATTTAATTCTCTTGTACTAGATTAGATGTCCTCCTGGGGATGCATACGGGGTGATTTAATTAAAGAGGCATGGCCTTCCTTGAATGTCCTGTTGAAAATAGTTGACCAGGGCATTCATTCTTGATCAAACCTCTCAATCAGGTTTTAGTAGCTTGCACCTTTCTCCAAATTTTCCCCTTTTTCTCTTTTTTATTTTTTATTTTCTCTCTTTCTTATTCAAGGTTTGATGAGCATAAAGTTGTTTGGTTGAGCAGCTCATGAAAGCTCCTAGAAGTTTGGAGTCTGTAGCTTAGAATTTATTTTATGAGTTTTAAGTTTAGTCTTTTATGTATTTCCATTTCTAGTTTATTGAATACAAAAGAAAGTTGCATGTCTCCTTGTGCTTCTGCATTTTGATTTGGGTATTTCCAGTTTGGCTAGAAAACTGAGCAACAACTCTGTGCTTTCATTTTGTTTAAAAATCTGGCATGGTATCAGAGCCATAGGCCCCATTTCCTCGTGAGTTAGGGAATTTGTTTTTTCTGGGTATTAAATCTTTGTGCAGGAGACATGGCTGGAGATGAAGGAAAGAGTTGGTGACAGCCACCATCCTTTAATGGACAGAACTATGATGTTTGGGAAAAGAAGATGAAGACCATAATGGTTACAAATGATTTGTGGGAGTTTGTGATCACTGGTTTCGATGATATAACTAATCCTACAACATGTGTAGTTCTCAAAAACAATCAGAAGACCCAGCTAAAAGAGTTGAGGATGAAAGATGCTAAGGCATTGAGTTTGATAGAAGCAACCTTAATAGAGGCCATTTTTCCCATAATTGTAGTAGCTAAATATGCAAAGGAAGCTTGGGAAATACTTTAGAAAAACTATAAAGGGACTGACAGGGTCAAATTGGTGAAGCTCGAAATGCTTCAAAGAGACTTTGAAACTCTTGAAATGAAGGACAATGAGTCCATCTCATTTTTCCACACAAGACTCTTAGGTTTGATAAACCAGTTGAGAGTGAATGTTGTCATCATAGACAATTAGAGGATTGTGGAGAAAATCCTCAGGAGCTTACCCACAAAGTTTGATGCAGTGGTGATTACCTTTGAAGAGGAAAAGGATCTCACAATGTTTTCCATTGATGAGTTGATGGGTTCTTTGCAAACCCATGAGAAGCACCTAAATAGGTCTACTACTTCTTCCCAAGAGAAAGCTTTTAAAGCTTAGTCAAATGCAAGAGGAAGGGGGAGAAGAAACAATGGTGGAAGGAGCTCAAGAGGTAGAGGTCATGGAAACTCTGGATGAAGAAATGTTAAAGGAGACAGTTCAGCACAAATAAATAGCAAAGAGGGAGTGAGAAGCACTCAAACCAAGTCCCAAGAAGGAAAGAAGAACAACAATTCATGTCAAAAGAATGACAAGAGAAATGTTGAATGCTACTACTATCATAAATTTGGCAATTATGCAAGTGAAAACTGGACAAAACAGCATGATTAGTAAAAAAAAAATGCAAATGTGGTTGAAGGAAATCATTCCATAGCCTTCATCATGTGCAACATTGGTGAAGAAGGTAGCCCCAAAGTTTGGTACTTGGATAGCGGTTGCAGCAACCACATGAGTGGTAATGAAAGTTTTTTTTCTTTCATTGATAAGAATGTAAAGTCTGAAATTAGAATGGGTAACAATGGAGTAGTTCCAGTTGTGAGAAAAGGATCTATTATGATTCACACCAAGCAAGGTGAGAAAAAGGAGATACATAATGTATTTATTTCTCCTGAGTTAAAGAAAAACCTCTTAAGTGTTGGACACCTGATCCAAAACGGATACAAAATGCTGATGGAGAAGGATCAATGCATTATTTATGACAAAAATGAGAGGATGAAGGTGTTTGCAGCAATTCAAATGATAAAGAACCAAATGTTTCCTGAGAAGATTGAGACATGTTTCTCATCTCAATTTGTTGTTGCACCTCTTATGAAAGGAAAATGTATACCAGTACATCATGTAGTGCTCAAGAGCACCATTCAAGATCCATCCAAGCTATGGCATCTTAGGTATGGACATTTAGGCTATGCTGGTTTGAGTCTTTTGTCCAAGAACAAAACTATTGATGGTTCAATTCCAAGAATAGTAGAGCCTAATGTTAAGTGTGAGGCTTGTATTTTGGGCAAGCAATATAGGAAGACCTTTCAATTGGGCAACTCTACAAGGGAAAAAACACTATTGGAGCTGGTACACATGGATTTGGTAGGCCCTATGGAAATCATTTCTATTGGTAGAAGCAAATTTTTTGTGACCTTTATTGATGATTACAGCCGTAAGACATGGGTTTATTTTTTGCAACATAGATCTGAAGCTTTTGATAAGTTTTTGTTGTTTAAGGCCTAAGCTAAAAGGGAGAGTGGACATGTGATCAAAGTCCTAAGGTCAGATTGAGGATGAGAGTATACCTCTAATCAATTTGTAAATTTTTGCAAGAAAAAATGGAATCAAGAAGGAGCTAACAACTAGTTATACTCCATAGCAAAATGGAGTGGCTGAGAGAAAGAATAGGACCATTGTGGAGATAGCAAGGAGCATGATGAAAGCAAAGGGACTCCCTATTGAATATTGGGGAAAGGTTGTAACAACAACTGTATATCTAATAAATAGAAGACCAACAAAGGTGGTCTATGACAAGATCCCTCAAGAGGCATGGACAAAATGCAAGTGGATGGTTGAGCACTTGAGAGTGTTCGGATGTGTGGCATATGTCCGCATGCCTAAAGAAAAGAGGCATAAATTGGATCACAGGGGTGAAAAGTGTATTTTCATGGGCTATCTAGAAGAGTCCAAAGCCTATAGGCTATACAACCTGGTCACCAAGAAAATTATCATTAGCAGAGATGTGGAGTTCTTAGATGAAGATTCATGGGGCGGTCTAATAGCTCCTGATAGCTCCTAAAGAAGCAGAAACAAAACAAGAAGATCAACAAGATGAGTCTGTAGTTGCTCCTAAAAGCGTCGGACGAGCTCCTAAAAGCTCCGAAAGAGATCTTGAAAGCTCCCGACAGCTCTTGATGACTCTTGAAGCAAGAAGATAGTCAACAAGACAGTTAGGAAGACATTCATGGATAGCCAGAAGATTGGGTCCTGAGAGCACCGATCGAGCTCCTGAAAGCTCCTGACAACTCCTAAAAGCTCCTGAAGTGAGCAGATAGAAAGGTAAGTATCCATAGACAACTAGAAGATTGGCTCTTGAGCTCTGGAAGAGCTCCTGAAAGCTCCAGGAGAGCTCCTTAGAGCTCCCAACAGCACTTGAACCTATCTGTTTAGTAGAGCAGCAGCAGTAGTGAAATTTTAGACCCTACTCTCACCTCCCTAATGCCAAAGAAGACCAACAGTCTAAGGGAGATCTAGTAGAATGAAAGGTATGATGAAGAATTTGATGAGAGTGTGAATTTTGCATTGTTTTCTCATATTGATTTGATTTATTTTGAGGATGTTGTGAAAGAGGAGAAATGGTGTGAGGCCATGGATGATGAGATAGATGCAATAGAGAGGAACAACACATGGGAGCTAACTGATCTTCCTCCCAACAAGCAAGTTATTGGGGTGAAATGGGTCTACAAGACCAACTGCAATATTAGAGGAAGGATAGAGTGGCACAAAGCACGATTGGTGATCAAGGGGTACAAACAACAGTTTGGGAGAGATTATAATAAGACATTTTTTCCCGTTGCAAGGATGGAAACCATGCAGGTAGTCATAGCAATTGCAGCCCAACACAAGTAGAAGGTGTTTCAAATGGATGTGAATTTTTCCTTCCTTAATGGAGTGTTGGAAGAGGAAGTTTATGTGGAGAAGCCATTCGGATATGAAGTTATGGGTCAAGAACACAAGGTGTATAGGCTGAAGAAAGCTCTTTACGGGCTAAAACAAGCTCCATGGGTATGGTACAACAAGATTGACTCATTTTTTATGAGCAATGGCTTTAGCAAAAGTGATGGTGAGCCCACTCTTTACATCAAGGCAACAAATGGTAAGATTTTGATTGTTGTCTTATATGTTAATGATTTAGTTTTCACTGGGGATGATGATTTCTTTATTGTTGATTTTAAAGAGACCAGTGAAAAGAGAGTTTGAAATGACAGATTTAGGTCTCTTGAGATATTTTCTAGGCATAGAAGTAAAACAAATGCATGATGGTATATTTATCTCTCAAGAAAAATATGCAAATGAGATCTTGAAGAGATTTAGGATGCTTGAAAGCAAGCTTGCCCCAACATCAACAACCATAGGTCTAAATTTGAGCAAGGAAGATTGCAGCAACAATGTCGATCCGGCCATGTTTAAGAGTTTGGTTGGAAATTTAATGTATTTAACAACAACTAAGCCTGATATAATGCATAGTGTGAGTCTTATTTCTAGATTTATGGAGACTCCAAGAGACACCCATTGGCAAGCAGGTAAAAGAATCCTGAGGTATGTGAATGGCACCAAAGGATATGGCATTTTGTACACAACAACATATGATTTTGGGCCGATTAGATACACAAACAGTGCCTGGGAAGGAAGTTTGGATGCTAGGAAAAACACATTGGGCTATGTGTTTCATTTGGGCTCGGGAGTCATTTCATGGGCTTCCAAGAAACAACCCATAGTTTCCTTATCTATAGCAAAGGCTAAGTATATAGCAGGAAATGCAACAGGATGTCAAACTATTTGGCTGAGAAGAATCTTGGAAAATTTGAAAGAAGAACAAGAGGATGGAACAACAATCTTTTGTGACAATGTTTCATCAATAGTCTTGGCAAAAAATCTTGTGTTTCATGGAGAAAGAAAGCACATTGAAATCAGGTATCCTTTTATCAGAGAGTTAGTTGAAAATGGTGAAATTAAAATGACATTTTGCAGGTCTGAGCAACAGCTAGCAAACATATTCACCAAGCCTTTGAGCAAGGACAGTTTCGAGCGCATAAGGAGCAGATTGGGTGTTATTGATTTGGATCAAGATTGATCCTATTTCATCGGCTTAGGACAAAGGGGGAGTGTTGGAATTTATGATTTCTCCTGAGCTTGATCTCACGTCAGCTCCCCAAGTTGCTTCACCTACCCGTCAGTAGCCCTCAATTTCAACGACTGTTTTTTGGGATCTTCATCCCTACAGCTCCTGATAGCCCTAGAAGTTAATGTGTTAGGAATTTTTGAATTCCAAATTAATGCTGGTAGGTAAATTTGAATTTTGAGAGGGAATGTTGAAGAGACAAAAAGAATTCGAGGAAGATTATTCGGTCAGTTGGAAGAATTGGAAAAAATTTCTCAATGTAGCAGCAGTCTGTGAACAAAGGAATGTTTTGTGTGAGCTCCCAGAAGCTCCTGAACAGCAACAGTTGTGTGTTTTGTATGTGAGTAGTGATTGCTCCTGAAGAGCTCTGCGTAGCTCCTACCAATGAGCTCCTAGTAGCTCTTGAAGTTGTCTGTCATTTTTTTAAGAGTAGCTCCAATCTGCTCCTAGTAGTTTTTAATCTATAGTTTGTTGTTTCCATTTTTAGGAAAGCATTTTGTAATTTTTTTGTTTTCTGGTTAATACAAAAAGAAAATATTGCATGCTCAGATTTGTCTCCTATTCTTTGTGCTTTCGCATTTTGTGTATTCCCCTATTGTGTTTTTTGGGGAAACAGGCCAATAGCTCTGTGGCTTTCATTTTATTTAAATTCCTCACAAAAGTGAATGGTTTCGTTCTTTCTTGATAAAATTATTTGTATTCTCTCCTCACATACATATACATTATATATATCTTAATGAATTTATTATTATTATTCAATATATAAGGATGATTGGAATGAAATCAAGTTATTATTTGTGCCTCCTAAAACATAATTAGAAATAAGTCAACAAATACAAATGAATAGGTGTGTAGGTTTCTAGGATTAGATTCAAGGATTAAGACAAGTCCGTACAAACTAAATTTATTGTTAATATAATTATTTAAACATTACGCTATATATTCTATACCAAGTTATGTGGATCTATGTTTGGCAAATGTTAAGGGAAAAGTATCAATACAAAAGTTTGCATTGCGATCTACCTGTCACTCTTTCCCCCAACAGAACCATAGAATGTGCCTCATTTTGCACCCCATATCAAACAAATCATATTCCATGCACAATTCCACAAACCAATATTAGTTTAGGTTAGTCAAAAATATAATCAGTATATTGAATTTAATAAATAGCACAATTACATAGACATATTCATCAGTTGTTCATAACAGCCATGCATTTATACACATTATTAGACTAAGTTCCACCACTAGTTCAAATTACTATAGAACTAAGATATGTCAAATGAAAAGTAAAAAGATTCCTAGAGAATGTGACAAAATTGACTTAACGCAAAATATATATTTTTAAATCAAAATATATATTTTACGTATTTCTTTTGGTATTTACACAATTCATCTTAATATTCAGACCACATGTTTGTGAGAGTAGTTTTAAGTATCACGTTTCACTTCTCAACTACTTACAGATTTACGATGAGCTGTGGCATGTGGCAATAAAATGATGCGCAATCCTTTCTAGCCACGTTGTAGGAGCGTGGTATCTATTAATTTGGATCTTTCTTCTTAGTTTATTATCTCTTCTGTGTCCTGATTTTCTTAATGGTGCAAGAGATGGAGGATGGGAATGCTTTGCAGGAGTTTATGGGAGTGAAAACCATGGTAGAAAAAGGATTGGATCGAGTACCTCGTCGTTTTATCAGATCCCTTCAAGAGCGACCAAAAATCTCACAGGACATTGAAGATGAAGAGCACGAGAAAATACCAGTTATTGATCTGCAGGAACAAGTACATGATAGTCCTTTTGGCCTTTCTGCCAATCTTGTGGAGACCATCGGTCGAGCTTGTCATGACTGGGGATGCTTTCAGGTAAGTCATCACCCCTTCCTCTGTTTTGTACTTCATTGCAAATTACATCACGTGCTTTCTGATAAATTCATATTCATTGATAGTTTAGGCACAGATTAGGTCTAGGAAATATGAATCTGTTTTAGGGTTTAGATGGATGCCTGTCGAATATAAGTTTATTGTGTAAAATATCATTGTAGGTGGTGAATCATGGCATTGCTCCATCGGCCATGAATGAAATGATGGAAGCAGCTCGAGAGTTCTTTGAGTTGCCAGAGGAAGAGAAAATGAAGTACTTTACTTTGGACACAATGTCAAAGTTTCGGTATGCATCGAGCTTCAACTTGCAGAAGGATAAAGTACTAAGCTGGAGAGATTTCATCCGTTACTCCTGTCATCCGCTAGAGGATGCATTTCTCTTTGGCCCACCTCTCCGCCTGCTTTTAGGTAATATCTATCCACGTATGACCTGCAATCAATATATTCTTGTCCACTCCACATGAAAAATTTCCACACAGGGCATTCTAAACAAAGCACTGTATACATCGGTTAGGTTCTGCTTTGCTCAAAATAATTGGCCTGTTTCTTTGTGAAATTCAGTATAATTAAGCAAAGTTGTTTAACAGAAAATTTATAACTTTATTTTTATAACAATTTCAGATGGAACAAGGTGAGTTCATAAAGTCCTCCACATCTAAAGCTTGTAGCACAGAAAGTCAGGAACTTTGAACCCTCTTTCGTAGTAAAATGAAACGCTTGTATTAAGATTATATTGTAAGATTGATTTGTATGGAGTTTTATAAATTGAGTATAAAAAATAAACAATTTAATGGATAAATTAATGAATAATATATTTCTATTTATTTATAAATATATATCAATATATAACTTTGATTAATAAATAGTCACTTTTGACCATTAAATTTAATATAACTTTTAAGATTAGACCTCTTTCTTTAGGCCGTAGAATTAGAATGGCATAAGGCCTGCATTTTATGCCATTAACAATAGTAGGTATTTTCTTTATCGGTAGTAGTTCTCTTTTTCTTGAACATTTTAAACTGACATCCTAATTTTGTCCTTTACATAGAGGCCAAAGCTTTACCTTTGCTGGCACATGGGAATTTTAATGTGTAAAAAAGCTAATGGAGATGTTCATAAAATCATTAATTTTTAGGGCCCAGTGAATACTGACTGGTTAAATTTATCAAAAGAAACAGTACAAAAACAATATAGAAACAAGAACGTGATTTGTTGTGTCTAGCTGTATATATTTATTGTGATGCAGCCTAAAAGGGAAAATACGATTCCTAGGTGAGAAAGAAGCTAAAAGGGAAATATCATTCCTAGGTGTGAGAATTTAAATGTGAGGTGTTAGTTGGATGGACTGGAATAGATGAATACAGTAATTAATTAGATAAAATGTATAATTAAGTTATAAATATTAATGAATGAAAAGAAAAATTGTTTAATTTTAATATTTGTTGACGATAATGTGATTTTTATGTCTTAGAAACTATAAATATATGTAGATTATAATCAAAATATTATTTCACTTCTATGTTGGATTGTCTTTCTCAATATAAACTTGTTTTGTATCTTTGAAATGGATCTTTAATGACTTTTGGATCTTGATATATGAATTATTAGAGAAGTACATTGTAAGGCAACAATATTCTTTGTCATACTCTCAATATTTTTCTATTAATTTGATGGAATTTAAGAATACCAAGACAGACAATAAATTGCAAATATGTATATCAATGTTAGTTTGATTGCTAGGTGGTGCATGTACGCTAGGATGAGTGTGATAAGATGTGTTAAATTCTTTGTTTTATTTGAGTGAAGATATGAGTGGATAGATTTCAATTTATTCCATTATTATACTATGAATAAAATGTGTGGAAATGAATGTCTTTTTATACATAAGCATAGTATTGAATTGTGAATATTTTTTGCAATGTTAGTCTAAAGCTAAGGTACAAAATGAGACTAGAATTTTAAATATTTGATTTTTATTTTTGAGTACAAATAAATTTTGTGACTGCTAGAACAACCCTTCATCCATAAACATGACTTAATTCATATAAGTAGATAGATTTATGTCAAATAGAATTAAATAAGCATTAGATTAATGACTAAAAATAAACATATAAATAACTTGAATTAAAATAACATCTACATAAATATAAAAAATAAGTGATAAACATAAAATTAAACAAAAATAAAACAAAATTCATAAGTAAACACAATAAATAGACCAAAATTTGTGGCAATATCCATTCACATTATATGAAAAAAATTATTGAGTTGTTAAGTTTATTACACAATGCTTTCGAATGTAAATTATTATTATTTTGATAATGTCTAGTTACAATCTACTAAGCTTGCCTCTATGTTTCGACTGCTGAACAACATTGTTTAAACTTTGTAGGAAAGCAAGTGCAAATTTTTGTAACCAAATTCATAGGGTGGTAAGGAAGCTTTGTGTTGCGATTTCACAAAGCCTTGGGCTCCCAGAAAACTACATTCAACAAGAATTTACAGACTATTCGCAGATTATGGTGTGCAACTACTATCCGAAATGTCCAGACCCTAAGTCCACTCTAGGTGTAGGGAACCACACAGACCCAGGTTGGATAACAGCATTGATGTAGGATGATGTCATAGGACTACAGGTCCTCCATGGAGATCGTTGGGTTACAGTCAAGCCTCTTCCCCATACGCTTGTCGTCAATCTAGGTGATGTCCTGCAGGTAACATGGTTTCTTTATTGGCCTTAACATGCCTAGTCATACGAAAAGGGACAACGGCTTGCTTTGTCTTTCTGAACATTTTTCGTTGATATAAAATTTTAAACAGATACTGAGCAATGGGATATACAAGAGTGTAGAGCACAGGGCGACCGTTAATGGAAGCAGAGATCGGATATCTGTGGTGACAACGTATGGTCCATCTCTCAACACCATTATCAGACCAGCTCCTGAACTACTCCTGAAGGGTTTTCAGCCTGCTTATGGCGAAATAGTTTATAAAGAATACGTGGAGATGGTTCTAAGGGGATCACTTGAAGACAAACGTTCGTTGAATTTCAAGCATCTGGAAATACAAAGAAATGAAAGCTGAGCGATCGATTGGGTGCATATATATAGTATAAGATTGTTTCAACATGTTATAATATTTAGCTTTGTGTATATATAGTATAAGTTTGTTTCAACATGTTATAATATTTAGCTTTGTGTAAGTTGTTTCACAACTAAAAATCTGATTGCAATTATTTCATATTAAGGTGAAAATGATTATGCCACTGCTATTAATAGAGGCTAAGGACGAAATGATCCTATTTTCGGATTACTCCGACATAGATTATGCCTAATAACTGTTACGTATTCAACTAAATGCTCGATTGTATGCTCAACATTATGAACTATGGTGAGTAAGATTAAATAATTTTTTGTGTGTAAAAATATTGATAATATGTGAACTGCTCGATTCTCTCACAAATAGTAGACCACCAAATTCTCTCTGCTAGAGAGGGTTTAAAATATGCGCTTTAATTTGTTCACTTCATATGCTCTTTAGTATGGATCCTTCATGCATCTGAAGAAATTTTCATGTATGTATTTGAAATAGCATTTTCGACTTTTTTCCTTTCTCTTCTTTTTTTTTGGTGTAGTTTTTTATTATTATATTGTTTTTACGTATATCTTTTTTCCTCTTTAAATGAATTTATGATTCATCAATCCAATAAATATTGCTGGGGTGGATAGTTTGATGGTGCATAGGGGTGGCTCCACAACAAAAGTGATGTAAGGAGTTTATTCTTAAAGTATTTCATGATGTATGTCTTCTAAAACACTTCTAGATATAGTCTTGTCCATCCTAAAATTTGATAATGCTTATTGATGACTTGAAAATATCTCTTTAATAAGACATTTTGTTGGGAGGACTTTCCATAAAAGATTGCTTAAATAATGGGTGAACAAGGCTCGAGACTCATATGGGGTCCACTTTGATGCTATTTGGAATCACACAAGTGGGCTCTTCCATTTTCATTCTTGTAAACCTTGTCATGTAAAAGTCATCCTCAAACATGGCCATTGATTTGTCCATGAATCACTATTAGTTTCCACACCTTATACATGAGATGTTGTCATCTTTAAGAAGAGATTTATCCAAATCCTATTCTATATGGAATTTCTTAGGTTACTCTTTTTATTCTAAGAAATTTCATTTGTGATGAACAAGATATGTTTTTTATTACCTGCCTATAAAGATGTGTTTGCATTGGAATCACTCTTTCAAAAACTTTGAAGGAGTCAACTAATATTCATATTAACTAAATGAGACACACCCAACATGTCCTTTATCTAAATATATTAGAGACTTGTTAGAGGTGAAAATCCTTTGATCATAAGGATAGAGATTTCCCTCTTGTCACTCCAATCCCAAACCTAAAAATAATGGTCCACTTTTGTTAAATGGGGATGTGTCAAAAATAGTTGGGAATTTTAAGCATAATTAGAACACTACAAGTAATGTTACCCCACCTAAAAAATATTGTGTTTTTTTTAAAACCTTAGAATAAGGAGAAATGAATTGTTACTTTCAATGTTTAATTGTCTAAGGAGGAAAATAAACATATATTCTCAAGCTACCACTTCTATCTTGTCCTCTAACATATTATTTTTATCGAACACCATTCTCTTCTTCTCTAGTGTTTTCATAATGGCCTTGTAGTCTAGCTTGGAATTTGAAAGAACGAAAATATTTTATAGATCAAACAAAGTATAGTCAACTAATAGTTCATCTTGGTAGCTTTAATACCTTTTCAAAGAGTGAAATTTTAGAGAACATTTATGCAACCCTTAATGAGATTGATAATTATGATAAAGCTCTTGATTGCCACTAATGATTTTTTTTATCATGGAATGTTTTAGTTCTAATAGACCTTCTAAGAAAGAAATCTATGGGATACACAATAAATATTTCTAATTTTAAATATTCTATATTTGGAAGAGGTTAAAATTTATGATACTTTCACCTATTTTTCCTATATTTGATTTCTATTATTTTTCCTATAATTTAGCTAGGAAACCTTTTTTAGTAATCATGATACTAATCTTGGTGGTGGTGTTACTTTTCTCTCTTCCAAATAGAAGTCACATTTAGTTGACTAGGAGTGTGACTTTAATAGCTAGGATCTATGGGATCTTCTCAATATTAAGAGTTATTTCTTTGAAGTTATTAACATTTATAATGTCAACCACTTTATTTAAATATCTTCTCTTTAATGTTGTATCACTAATTTAATTATTTCATGTGTAGATATTCTAGTAATAAAAAAATATCTCCATGCATAGTAAATTATGGATTTATGATAAAAAAAACTTGGCCTCCATCATAACATCCTATTTTATTTACATGGAGAAATCCTTATTCAAAAATTAATAGATTTTCCAAATAGCTTAAGGCCATGTTCTTATCTCATTATTTATTTTCCTTTGCAAGCCATTTTTCATTACTAGTGGTGATTCTATTTAATTTTTTTCTTTGAGACAATTTTTCCATATGGATTTGTATGAAATGTAAATATGCAAAACTAAATAGTAAAATTACTATTTTTCCAAAACATGTCTTATCTAACTAATAAACCCATATTTGCTCATATCTAATGTGTTTAGAATTTCAGAACACATCGTCTTGCTTTGAAAAAAAGGGATTAGATGATGGAATAATACTCAAAAATGTATCACACTTTCTTTGCATTTGTCATTCCTTGTTTGTGCACTTCCACCATGCTCATATAAGGTGACTATTTTAGAGGTTTTTCATGTTAATTTCACTTGAAGAACAATCCTTTTCTCTTACTCTAAATATCAAGTTGTTAAAATTCATCAATAGAAGAAAATTGTTGATAACCATTCTACTTATGGAGATCAACTCATAACTCGTCGTCATTGGCTTGAAATTCAAGATAGAGATCTTAAGTTGTTCCTCCAATTTTTGTGTTCTCGTCATAATTTTCAATATGTCAAAAGAATCAATGTAAAAAATTATATTTAAATAGACCTTCTTTCTTTTACTTAGGATTTTATGTTCTATTATGAGTAGGTTTCAAAATATTAAGATGGGACTCCTAAATGAGTGAATGTAGTTGAAAAATGGTTAAATTTAGTCTGGTGTTATCTTACACACACTTATATATAGTGCTCTCTATGATCAACATCTAATCAAATAAGATGTTTATGAGGCTATTTTCCCCATGGATAATGATAAAGGAAAATTTTACAATAGATTTACTTGTGTATTTCTCAAGGCCTTGTCATATGTTCTTGATTAGATAAGTGGGGTAGGGCCCTAATCCCTTACAAAATGAAAAATAGATCCAAACAGCTCAGCAAAATAGACTAGCCCAACACAGCCAATCAAAGAGAAACAACAAGACAAAACAACAACCAAAGACCAGTCAAAAACAACATACTACAATGAACAGTTCAACAAACAGAACTTGAACCAAGAAAAGCCTCTAAGAGCAAGTTAAACAAAATTGTAACCTTTTTAGAAGGATGTTTCTTCTTTTTGTGAACCGTTGTCCAAGGAGAATCAAAAACAAAAATTAAGAAATTTTTAATAGAAGGGGAAGACTCCCCTCCAAAGTAGCAGACAAGAGGAACAACTGTTACATCAAGTGCAATATCTGAAACCAAGCTAGGAACAACTAGATCTAGAGGCCATACAACAGTATCCACCAAAGGAGCAACAACCATCACATATGAATCATGTGGAGCAAAATGAACTTGCACAGAAGGTTTAGAAACTTTTTCCAGAATAGGGGCAACAAGGGAGTCCACGGGAGGAGCAACAACTGCCTCATCAATAATATTTTTCTTCATAGAAGGAGTAGTCCTTGAGTCTTCATCAAAAGATATAGAATCAACAGCAAGGTGCACTATTAAGTGTTCATGGAGTGAGTTATTCCACCAAGTAGTAGTGTAAGCATGGCGAGAGCCATGAGGACAATCATGAACCAAGTGAGAAACAACAAAACAACATCTACAGTGAAAAGGAAGACCCTCGTAGTCCACGATCTGAGACCATGACCAACCATTAACTTGCAAAACTACCACACCAGGTAGAGCCTTCAAAAGATCAACCTGCACCAAGATCCCAGAATAGGAGGTGTGAGTAAAATTCTTGGAAGCCATATCCACTTTCATGAATCTGCCAAGAGAATTACCAATGCCCTCAAAGGCAAAGGAGAAACAAAAATGTAAGGGAAGATAAGGAAATCTTACCCAAATAGGCACAACATCTAAGGGTTCATTCAAGGGGTTAAAAAAATGAACCCATGGTCAAATGGAGAGGGGATGAGAGTCCCAATTCCACAAACCATAGTCTAAAATAGTCTCTCTATCCTCAAGAGAACTAAAACTCACAACAACAAAAAACCCCTTGTAGAAGGGTAAATCTCCATTTGACCATCAACCAAAGGAGCCCAATGGTTGGTGATTCAAAGATGTAAATCAGGGAGGGAAGGCCACAAGAAGAAAATTCTACAAATAAGCACATTTTCAAAGTAAAAGGCAATATTTTCAACAACTTCCTTACCTAAAGAGACATAAGGAGCAGCATCTGCACACACCAAGGGATGCACAGAGCCCTCCCTTAGCCTCTTTTCCTTCACAACATCAACAAAGGAGGGTTGAGGATCAGGACAAGCACCCAGACTTCCGAGAGAGTTCATGGAAACCCCATTCGCGCCCACAGTAGCAACAATTGGGGAAGCCCCAATTGTACCCACAACAACAACAGATGGGGAAGCCCCATTCGCACCCACAACAACAATAGCAGGGGAAGCACTTGTTGCTACCCTAGAGAAAACCATTCGCTCTGCCACACAGGCCTTATCATATGTTATTGGTAGATATCTTCAAAAAATTTGTCATGATTTACATCAATCCAATTATTTAGATAAAAATATCACTAAAGTTAATACCAAGTTCATACCTAATGATGGAGATCAAGTGGAAATTTGCAATTAGAGACTCACCACTTTATTCATTGCCTCCTATAAATTTATCTAAAGTTATGATTCTCAATATATTTCATCCTAATCATTTGGTTATTCTTACTAAGCAAACTAGCTTCGTCAAATATAGGTACATTTCTAGAAATACCATTATTGTATTAGAAGGAATGGAATAAGCTAGGTATTATCAACATAAAGTGTCATTTTATCCTTTCTATGCTCTAATACTTAAAATTGTTTCCCTCACTTTATGTACTTATTTTGAATTGTCTTTGTTGAATCTCTATTTTTAACACCATTAATGGTTGTTAGTTCATATTCTTTTTGTATTTTCTACCATATTTTTTAAAGATTCCCTTTGGCTTATTGTTTGTATATGTTGGATTCTAAAGGCTTTGGTTATCTTTTGGCTAATTTTGTGTCATAGCTAAAATAGTTAAAGGAATCACTCTACCCAAATCTACTAAGTAGTTCATCAATGGTAATTTTTTAAATATCTTCTTTCTCACTATTTTGGAGGAAAAAATAACTCTCCAATGCTTAGATCTCTTTTTTCAATCCTTGAGACTAACATTCAATGGTAGAAAGATCAATTCTATAGGTGACATTTATTAGGTAAGCCTTCTTAGCTTAATCCTATAAGTAGACATATTTTGGCCATAGGAAATATTTTAGATGCCAAGCATACCTAGTGTTATTTATGAATACCCTTCTCTCTCTAGTAAGCAATTTGTAGAGTTTAGAAAAATTTAACCTTCTAGATTTTAGACCTCTCTCCCTAGAACGTAAATTTTAGGTGTGCTATAAAAATTTGTGTGCTACTCATGTCTATTGTTCTTGTTGTTGGTTTTCATCAAAATATTTCTATCAAAATATTCTAAATACCCTATGAAATTTTATGGGTCTCCTCTAGCCATGATAAATAATTTCATAGTGGCTTGGGAGGTTTATGTTAGCCTAGTTTATTACATTGTCTTTGTTATTGTTTACGGGGCAGTTGCAGTTGTGCAGTTACCAGTTGCCACCGTTCTGTTAACTGCTCTCCCCTATTAAATTCTTTCTACTTGTATAAATACTATTGCAAGCGTCTGAATAAAATATCAAGTTTTCTGCATCATCTTGTCTTCATTTGGTATTATTTCCTTTCTACTTCCTTGTTCCTGTGCATTATCATTAGTCTAACGTTATGAGTGGCGGTTAGTAGTCTGGTTTGGATCTGCAGTCAAATATCAGCAGATACTCCACCGCCTACGATCCCTATTTATTGAGCCATAATTTGGAGTGTGAGTTGAATGCAAGAGGTTTAGATTACGATGGTTGTAAGGAACATCACAAGGCACCGATCACAAGATCGAACCCCTGCAAAAGGCGTATTCTGTAGAGGTGTGAAGATCAATAGTTGGCAGTAGTTCATTGTCGAACAAACACCATGGCGTTCAGCTTCTTGTAAGTTTGTGCGCAGAATTCTACTTTTTTATTGAGAGTGTTTGAGTGTATCCATTGTTTTTGGTGAATGTCAAACTTGCCAGACGATGCCAACAGTGCTGTCAGCAATCATGGAGCCCAAAATGTAGTCCATGATAGCACTAGTTTCTATTTTGCTATCTTAGATGCTCTTCAAGAATAAAATTTTTGTTTTGAAAACATGTCTTCTCCTAAATTGCTTCTTTCTGATGCACAGCTCCTCAAGGGGCCTAATTATGTGGCATGGAAGACAAAGATGCGCACAATTCTTCACTTTGAAGAATTATGGAGGATTGTTACTGGCTCGGTTCAGCATCCAACTGATGTAGATGAGAAAAAGAAATTTGACAATTCTAATGCAAAGGCCTTGATGTTGATGACTCTTAGTATCACCGATGAGGTTCAGCCTTATATTCGAGATGCAGCAACATCAAAGGCGGCATGGGATGCACTGTCTACTATCTACCAGGCCAAGAACTAGACCAAGATTCTCCACCTTCAATCGAAGTTGCATACACTTAGTATGCAAGCTAGCAAAAAAGTAGAGGAGTTTTTGTGTCGCATATCAGAACTTCGAGCAGAGCTTGTTGCTCTTGGTGAAAAAGTGGAAGATGCATTGCTTGTTCTGATTACATTACGAGCTCTTCCTTCTCAATTTTGTATCTTTGTCATAACATTAAGCATCACCAAGCAGAAGGTGACTTTTGAGGAGTTGGTGAATTTGTTGCAGCAAGAATAAGCTATTCAATCAGTACAAACTGAGTTTGAAGACAAAGCTCTCATCTCAAGATGGCAGTGTAGACCAAGGGCTCGCAAGGGATAGTCACTAAAGCGGATGCCGCCAGAGAAGCCTTCGAAGGAGAATCATTGGTGTTACATTTGTAGTACTTCCACACATGACACTGGCCATTATTGGTATAATGGGATCAATCAAGGTAATTCTAGTCAAGAAGGCTCCTCTAGTCATCCTCATACTTGGACGAACAAGGGCCATATTGTAACACAACCAGAGAGTACATCGGATGACGACTATGGCATTAATCAAAACATGGTTCTTGTTTCTCACACTTCGCATCCTTCACAAGATGTTTGGCTGATTGACTCTGGTGCTAGTCAACATATGACAAGAAATTGAGAGCTTTTTGATATGCTGACTGATCAACCCACAAGAGATTGGGTTCTCATTGCCAACAGTAAGGAGTATGTTGCAACAGGCATGGGCACTGTCACCATTCCTCTCGGGGCAAAGAGTTGTACCCTCACTAGAGTTCTCTATGTTCTAGGTTTGACATCTAATCTTTTATCTGTCGGTCAGCTCTTGAATCATAAGCTTCAAGTGCAGTTTCAAGTTGACAATGGTATCAAAACTTTGTTGATCTCTAGAGATGGTGTGTTGCTTGCTAAAGCCTTTCTGAAAGGTTTCTTATTTTCCCTAGATACTATTTCTTCCTCTACAATTGCTCTTGTTGCCTCTACAGCCAACTCCACTATTCTTTGGCATTATCAGTTTGGGCACCTCTCAATTGGATCCCTCTATCAACACAGCTCTAAGGAGATGGTACGTGGACTTCCTTCTCTTTCTCCTTTTTTTCCTCTATGTTTTGGACGTCTTGCAAGAAAACTACATCGGGATTCGTTCGAGTCAAGTTCCTTTCACGCTAAGGACTATCTTGAGGTTGTTCATACCGATCTATGCGGACCTTTTCCTGCCTCCTTTCAGAGATGCAAGCATTTTCATTTTCAATTGTTCGTGGATGTTTTCTCTTGTAAGACTTGGGTGTACTTTCTCAGACAAAAGAGTGAAACATTTTCCCACTTCTAAAAAATCTATCAGCAAGTTGTCCATGAGATAGGCAAGCCTCTTCTTCTCCTTCGCTCAGATCGAGGGGGGGAATTCACGTCCACAGATTTCTTGGACTTCTTGAAGAATCATGGCATCAACCAACATTTGATTGCTCTCTATACACCCCAACAGAACGCAATTGCATAGCATTGCAATAGGATTGTCATGGAGATGGCTCGATGCATGCTTTCCTCAGCACAATTGGAGTATTGATTTTGGGAAGAAGCAGTTCAGACATCTATGTATCTTCTTAATAGGGCTCCTACAAAGATACTACAAGACAAGATACCTGAGGAAGTACGGAGTGGTTACAAACCTTCAATTTCTCATCTTCGAGAGTTTGGTTGTATTGCATATATGTATGTCCCAGCTACTAGGAGAAAGAAGCTTGACTCCAAGACACTCCCATGTATCTTTGTGGGCTATAGCTTCCAAAGCTTACTATCTCATGGATCCTAAGACACATAAGGTTTATGAGAATCAAGATGTGGTATGTGATGAGTCATCCTTTGACTCCATGGCACAAAAGGAAGAAACAACTACCTCTCATAAATTTCTCTCACAATTAGATAATGAGGATGAGTCTTCGTCTCCAAAGGCAAGAGAGCTACAAGGAGTTTCTTGTTGATCTTGGACCATTGGAACATCAATCCACACAACAACCACAACATCAGTGTCAGAAATGGGTCCAAACCACCATCAGAGATTATCTTCTAGATTCTCTTCTAGATCTTTCTTTGAGAGTTAAAACAAGAAGACAAGTGAGAAATGAGGTAAACCTAGCTCTGATGAGTTCAGTTGTTGATAAAATTGAATCTAATATAGTTCAAGAGGCCCTATGTCACCCACAATGGAAGAATCCAATGGATGTTGAGTATGATTCTTTGATAAAGAATCAAACATAGGAACTTGTCAATTTTCCTCCAAGAAAGAAACCCATAGGTTGCAAATGGATTATCAAGACAAAATACAAGGCAGATGGATCCATTGACAAACATAAAGCATGCCTTGTTGCTAAAGGCTATGCTCAACAAGAAGATATCGATTATGAAGAATCTTTTTCCCCCACTACAAAATTCAACACAATTAGAGTTGGTTGTGCACTGGCATCATAAAAAAGTTAGAAGCTTCATCAGATGAATGTTAAGAGTGCTTTTTTAAATGAAGATCTTGTTATAAGACCCCGTTCCTTGTGACCTTATTCATCCTAATAGTTTTTGATGATTTTTATGTTATTTCATATTGATAGTACACATGAGTAATGATTGTTCCTACACCATGAAGATGTTCATATTCTTGACTAATCCTATCTAACGATTGTTGTGAATTCTTACAATATTCAGACGAGTTCCATTCTCTATCTATGTAATTATGTAATGATCAATATGCTCGGTTATTGGTAATATTACAATGTATATTAAGTGGATTACATATCATAGATGTGGGTAGGTGTGAATATGAAGACAATTATTGATATTCAATATTACTTATAGTAGTATATGTTATAAGTTAAATATTCTATTGGCATAAGTGGTGATATTTTGAAAACATATAGTATTCACTCAATTTTTCCTTAACTCCATAATAGGTATCATGCGAGTAAGGAGTGTTAAATTGTATATTACTTTGTAGATTAGTCGATCTAATTTTTTAGTTAATTATTATTCTGGGAATTTTTAATTTATATGTCATTTGTTTTAATTATCATTAATTATGAGTAATACTACCACACATTATTGGTTGAGTAAACAAGTAAAAAAATTGGCCAATGTTGATAAGGGGGTCACATAGATACTTTCATTATTGTATCCTTTTGAAATATTAGTCTTGTCATGGGCATGTGATTTAACCTTGTTTTGTGTGGTTTGGGTTGTGTGTATGTGAGAGTTGTTTTAGTAGTCTCTTGATTAATTTTATTAAAATGGTCACTTAATTTATGTTTTATGAAGTCCTTATGTGGTCTTAATTGTTTAAAATATTTCCTAGGTGATAGGTTTATGAGTTAGAGGTATTTTTATTCCATAAAATCCCTTTTATAAAGTCTAAAACCCACTCTAATTACTCACTTATGAGAAGTGATGAAAATTGGAGTTGAAAGGGTTGTTGGGAAGTTGAAAAGGAGGTTTCCTTTTCCCCTTCCATTTATTCTCTCTATTTATGTGGACGAGGGATTCTTGAACTCTCTTTTTCATGTTTGGTTTCTTCATTCTTCATTTTGAATTCTTGTCATGTTTGTGAAAAAGGAGGAGCAATGGAAGAGAGTTCTTGGAGAGATTTTTCCTCAATATGGATAGAAAATTTTCTTGGTGAGGTCTAACCTTTTAGATATCTATCTTCATTGATTTTTAATGAGTTTTTATGTCATATTGGTCTTGCTTATAAAAAAATATATGTGAAATTCTATGTTCAATTTCTTGTGTTCCTACAAGTAGTGTGTTGGGGTTTGCATTGGTTGAATCTTCCACCTTGTTTATTTTATTTTTATTTATACCATTTTGTGTGTTAAAATAAAGAAATATGAATGCAAGATGTTGTGATGTTGTGATGTGAAAAGTATATAAAGTATAAACTTTTATAGGATCCCTTGTGATTAGTGGCTTTAATGTGTTAATTTTAGTAATTTAGATGTTTTATGTTACACTTTGGATTGTGAATCCTACATGTGAAGTGTTATGTGACCCTAGCTTAGGGGTGGATTGAATCTCAATCCTATGGTTGGATGGAGAGCCCATTGGCCCATATTATTTTTTATTCTTCGTGTACCTTTGTATTTTAGGTATATGTATTGAATAAGAAAGAATATCTTGGGACTTTCAGCCAATGGATTTCAAGAGAGTAACAAGATGGTTTTGTTGAAGTAACAATATTGCTGCCCCTATGCCAAACAATAATTTGTTTAAAAGTAGTTTCAAGTATTTGATAATAAAAACTAATAAGAATGTTATTGAAGTATATAATTTAATGGGTTTTTCTATTATTAATTTCCAAAAAACATATTCAAAAATTGCATTAACCCATATCACCAATTATGATTTATCAAGAAAACATTGACATCCTTATTCACAATAAAAATATGTCATAAAATAGTCCTACAAATTTGTTCATACATAATTAAAAATAAAGATTTATATGATGAAATTTAAAGGGTTTCTACAAATCCAATATTTGTAAAACATATACAAAAATCAGAGAAACCCAGTAAACCAAATAGAATTTATGATTAATACATTATTGTCTCCTAATTGAAACTAAAACAAAAAATTGAAAAACAAAATAAATTGAGTGAAACCAAGTTAGGGTATCATGTTGGAAAGAGAAATATATAAAGGAAATTTTCTATGATAAAGATAGAAACATGAGAAAAAACCTTACATGGATTTTTAAGTTAGTTTTTAAAAAAAAAAATGTTTCTAGTTATCCATTAAGAGCCATAATAGTATAGTGCTTAGAAATATTGGTTCCAAATTGTTGATTTTATCTATCCGTTTTATTTTTCAGGATTGCGTTCTTGTTAGAGAGTTCAATTATTTATTTTATTTATTATTGGATGAACAATATTTCCATTTAATCGAAGAATAAGAATATTTTAATTTATATCAAAGTGATTCAAACAACTTACCATAGAAGAGTCTAGGTATAGTAAGCAAAGCTGGTAATTCAAATCACCTAGGAATTTTTGGGTAGAGTTATGAAGTAAAAAATAAGGTTTAATTTGAGAAATATAACATTAAATCTTATAAATCTTGTGGACAAATATTTTGGCTTCCTAATGCTCTCTTGCACTTCTAGGGTTTTTCACCTAAAAGGAGAAAGATGGGCCAAAATGGACAATGTCTACACTCAAAATCATTGCAAGGATGAATGAATTGTGCCTAAATGCAATGTCTAAATGCAATAAACTAATAAAAGCTATTGATTATTAATGTAAAAACTAATGAAATATAATATGTTTGAAAAAACACTACGATATGCAAAATGATAGATTAAATGCAATAAAGAGCAAGATAAAGATGCTAAATAGAAACTATGCACCTGGAAACTGATGAAGGATAGAATGAAGACTGAAAAGGTCCCTGAAATTCTAGAAAATCTAATTTTATGGCCAACTGAGACACTTACGCCAAGCTGGGTGACTTAGTCCTAGATCAGGGAAACTACTCTAGAGCCTGTTTTAGCCAAATGGGTATCCAGATCTTCAAAAATTTCTAACAAACAGGTGCAGTGGGACTAATTTTCCACTATTGGCAACTTATTCCACTTTGGCTTTTCTAAAAATCTGAAAGTGGAGTCGAAAGCTCTCGGTCTTCTCTTTTTGTTCCTTTAGGTGTTTGGTTTTAAAACTGCCAAATTCGGACTTAAAAGTGACCTTATATGGATATTTTTACATTTCCAAAAGGGAGATGACTTCAACAAGTTTTAAACCAATTCTTCAATCATTTCCAAGCCATCCAAACACCTAAATCTACAATCACACAAAGGAGGAGAGAGAAAATGTTGATTGTTAGGGATTGGGGGTTTGCCTTGGTCAAACCCCATTTAGGTAATTAAACCAAAATGATGAAATAAGATAATGAAACATGACACATGAAACAATGCAATTAGAAAATTGTCATGATGAAGGATCTTGAATTGCTACAACAATGGATGAAGAATCTTTCTCTTGAATGCCTTAGAAAGCTATCTTGATGACTTAGAATGCTAAAACCCTAGCTTGCTTGACTTGACAATATGGATGAATGATGAATGATGGATGAATAATCAATTAATTAAACCAAAATGATGAAATAAGATAATGAAACATGAAACATGAAACAATGCAATTAGAAACTTGTCATGATGAAGGATCTTGAATTGCTACAACAATGGATGAAGAATCTTTCTCTTGAATGCCTTAGAAAGCTATCTTGATGACTTAGAATGCTAAAACCCTAGCTTGCTTGACTTGACAATATGGATGAATGATGAATGATGGATGAATAATCAATTAATTATGAATTTGGGTTTAAAGGTTTCCCTTTATAGAGGAGAGTTAATAATAAGGATCATGATCAAGGGCGAAGATTAAATTAGAAAATAATTTAATCAAGGGTGGAGGTTTATTGAGAGAAGAAAGACATGGATAGATAAAGACTTGAGGTGGAAGATAAGATTGGCACAAAAAAAGAGGTGGTAAGAGAAATTAAATAATAAAATTATTTAATTTAGGTGGCCAACATAGGAGAAATAAATAAAATATAAATTTTATTTATTTCAAAAGAAAGGTGAGAACAAATTATATAATTAAATAATTAAAAATAATTATTTAATTGAATAAATATAACATTTATTTAATTATAGAGAGAAAAGGCTAATGAATAATTAAATAATTAAAATAATTATTTAATTATAGAAGAAGAGGGAAAAGCTAACTTCTAAATTAAAATAATATTAGATTTAAATGCTTAATAAGAGTCTAGAAAAGTATGAAAGTGATTTACAACACCTCTACAAGACATTGTTTAATGCATTTGCAAGGGTCCAAGACCTAATGTGGATGGGTAAAACAACTCACAGCACTAAATCAAGACCTCATTAAGTCCAATTTATCATCAATTATGCCCAAATCATGCAAGCAAAAAGGGATACTTTTTTCGTGTCCACAGTTACCCCCCACTTTATTGAGAGGATGAACTTGCTTCAAACTCACACTAAAGTAAAAATTCAAGAAGGGTCCAATCATACCAATGCGGATGACAAAGGATGACAAAGATCAAAGGAGGTTGTGCAAGCCCCCAAGATCCAAGCTCCTAAGTCAAACCATCATAAGCACAAGAGTACATGCACAAGGTGAATGATTTGTAGCAAAACAAGATACGCAATCATGCAATGACAAGAACTAAAGGAAAGAAAAATGAGGTGGATCAAAGATGTGCTCACTCTGGGGCCACAAAACTCCAGGTCGTCTATGGGGTGAGTTGTCCCAACAAAGTGGTTTAGTGAGAAAGTCATGCCAATTTGTTGGCTTCTCACCATATAATGAGAAATTCATGCCAGTGTGTCGGCTTCCCATCATACAAATCATACCAAAGTTATCCTCCTGATAACTTTGATAAGGTACCACAATGAAAATGCTTTTGTAAATATTTTTGAATGTCATGTAAATAATATTGTTGAAGGGGATTTTTCTTTGTTCATGTAAGTTCTTCTTCTTAGGGAGCATTATGCCTAATGTCTCCAAGAGAGGACAAGTCAAAGTGTCAGATTGTTGCCCATGGGATGCCTCATTCACATCATGCCATGCTAGTTGATCGTACACTCTTGGACAACATCAAACCCAATGACACCACCAAGAAGAGGACACATCACTATAAAAAATAAAAATCATGCCATGATTTTTTTCCAAAAGATGTTATCTATGTATGCCCCCACTTTAAAGTGATTGCTACACCATTTCTATGAGGAATTGCTTTAAAGTAGCTGATGAAAAATGAAAGAAACATATGAAAGCCAACATGGAAAACCCTATGCCAAGTCATATGTTTCCAAATTGAGCTACATCATGAATAAGTACGTCACATGTGGGGTATGTGCAGGATCATGATGGGCCAAAAAGTGGTGATATGATGGGTATGTGTAGGGTATGTGGCTAATGACTTTTTTTTTACCAAAAATTGATGAAACGAAAAGGGTTTTTAAAGGAGATTCTCAGCTTTCCACCAATATAAATTATTCTTTACTTTGAATTTAATAAATAATTATTATTCATTTTCTATTTGAATTACGACTAAAGTCCTGATTGATAGGCTAATTGAAAAACATCTATAGCTTTCAAACAGTATCACATTTTTTGAATCCAAAACATGTGTCACATTTTATGCTTTGCATACTATAGGATTAAAAACAAAATGGAATTTCATGAAGTTTTTACAAAGTTAAGGTGGTTAGACATACAAGTTTTTATATTTTTTAAAATTTGTAATAAAAAATTCATAATTAATTATTTACTTTAAAAAAATAACAAAAAAATATGCATCACATCGGGACATGAGTCTTCTACTTATATCTAAAATCTTATAAAAAAATATTATCATTTTATTGTGGTTAGGGTGGTCAGACATACACCTACTTCTTATTTTTTCCCTAAAATTTAAGTACTACTGCATTTAAATTTCAAATTTTCACCAATTAGATTTTTCTTTTTTTAAATAAACCTAGTAGTTTAGAAACTACATTCAATTTTCGACAAATTCTATTCTTACATATATTTGAAATAATATAGATAACTTATTCATTTTTTTACGTCAATTTTCCTAACTCTGATTTTTCTAAATTTTTCACCACTTAATGGCCTGTTTTTTCCATAATGATCTTGCACATACCCTATGAGTCAACTTAAGTCATGTTGTCCACATCCCAAGCGTGCTCTTATATGTTCATGAAAGGTTAACGATTAGCCCAAAAGAGACAATGGCGGGTGGCATACAAGGATGAGGCTTCCTAACCCCTTGCCCCCACTAAGTGTAGGACAAAGGTGAGCCTGGAATGGGTGATGATATGTTACTCCTTGCAATAGTGAGTATGCTATGATCCTATAACTATTACATGCTAAGGAGCAGAAACTAATGTTATTTATGTTGATAAGTAAACAAAGTTTCTGCTTGATAAATATTTAATGAGATATCGATTAGTTTAGGATGTACCAAGGTTACAATTGTCTTGGAAGAATATTTGAAAATAGCATTGATATTGAGTGAATATTTATTTGATGGTGTGATTTATATGAAAGGAAAATCACCAAGACCATGGTTTGGTTCTTGTATTGTAGACTTTATAGGGGTATCATGGAGACCTTGTTCTATAGCATCACATCCTTTCTCAGGTTGCTGCATAAGTCTTTCAGGTTCAAGATTGACCTTGATTGTATACACTTTGTCATATATGTGAGCAATGTCAGTGTAACTCCGTTGGTGCAAAACATTGTTCTTAGGTGGGTAAAGGATGAGTTCGGGTGTGTTGTGAGCTTGTTTCTTGTTTGATGGTGGGTAAAGAATTAGAGGATTCTTTGGATGTCCCACAGGGTATGTATTAGGTTCATTGATCAATGGGGATGTAATGGACACTTGCACATTCATAACCTTGGCAATCTTGGTTTGATGTATCCCTAAGGAAGAAATATCATTTTATTGCACCATAATAGTCTTCCTAGGAGGAGAATTTGTAGGAGAACTACAATCCAAATATTCTTCACTTTCAAGGATTGGTTCTGTCAAAATGACTTCATCACAATTAGGGGAGCGAGCAATGGTTGAAGTGTCTTGTTCCATAAGATTCTCATGATTCTCATCAATTGGATCTTATAACACCATAATATCATCTTCACTAATAGGAGAGATATTAGGAGAGGTAAATTTGATTTTTGTCCATAATCTCATTGTCTTGTACCATAATATCTACCCTAGTAGGAAATATTTCAAGAGGTTCATCACATTTCATGGTTAGATGTTGTAAAAAAGCATCATCACAAAGAGGGGAGACATCAAGGGGGGGACAACTAGGATTTTCATGTGTGCCAATGATTGGATCTTGTTCAAATAGACCCTTCTAATTGTTAATAACATTAGGAAGGAGAGAAATAATGCTATAACTATCAATCATTGGGTTTCTTGATACCAACATATCCTCCTCACAAATGTTTTTGTCATGATCATTCACGAAAGCATTGTCACAAATAGGGGAGGTGTTGGGAGATTAATGGAAACTAGGTAAAGTGGTGGCAATGAATTCATCTTCTATTCTTATATTATCTTCCCAAGAGGAATGAGGAGAATAAAAAATAAGACCTTCATGATGCTCAATGATTGTACCTTCTTTTGCCAAGATACCTTCGCCACTTAAAGGAGAGGTATCAGGAGAAGTACAACTATGATCATCATGGTTATCTATGTTTGTATTCCCTTCTAACACATGATCCTCACAAATAGGAGAGATAGAAGGGGGTGTAAGTTTGAGGCAAGCGTTAACATTTTCACTCTCTTGTGCTAAGAGACTATCATAACTAGGGAATGCATTGAATGAATGACTAGAATGCTTGTTAACTAACTTTTCATTGCAAACTTGGAAAGGATAGATACTAATATTTTGAAATAACAATCTATGAAAACTCAAAATGCAATGTAAAAGGCTAAAATTAAATGCAATTTTCAAATGATAATTGGCTGATTATGCTATTCAACAATGTGCGAATGCAAATTTGAAATTAAGCAATGCATGAAATGAGCTAATTTAAGCTAGATCTAATGAAATGCATGTAACAGGAACTTAACCAAATAATACAGGTAGGTAAGGGAAGCAAACAAAAGCTTAAAAATAGGGTTTCTAGTGCTATAAATAATAGTTTCATGGCTAAAAAGGGAGTCCTAAGTCGCCCAAGGTGGTGAATTAGTCCCAGTAGGGATTTTTTTGAGAATTTATAGATTTCTTTGGTTGATTTTTTATGTTTTTTGAGTTATATGATGTAGACCTAAGTTAAAAATGCAAAACTTCAAAAAAATTCAATGATTAAAGATGCTAAAAATGCAACCTATATGCGTTTTTACTAATGCAAAATTTGAAACCATAGAATGTAACTTTAACTAATGTAAAATTCAATGTAAGCTAATTCTAGGATGATGATGAACTCCAAATCAAGAAGGTATTCAAAAAGCGGGTTCACGTCGAGTTCACCAAAATGTGGACAAAGATTTTGGCTCCCTAATGCTTTCTTGCACTTCTGGGGTTTTTCACCTAAAAGGAGAAAGATGGGCCAAAATGGACAATGTCTACACTCAAAATCAATGCAAGGATGAATGAAGTATTCCTAAATGAAATTTCTAAATTCAATAAACTGATAAAATATATTGATTATTAATGTAAAAACTAATGAAATGGAAGATGTTTGAAAACACAGTGCGATATGCAAAATGATAGATTAAATGCAATAAAGAGCAAGATAAATATGCTAAACGGAAACTATGCAACTCAAAACTGATGAAGGATAGAATGAATACTAAAAAGGTCCCTAAAATTCTAGAAAATCTAATTTTTTGGCCAACTAGAACACTTACACCAAGCTGGGCGACTTAGTCCCAGATCAAGGAAACTACTTTGGAGCCTGTTTCAACCAAATGGGTATCCAGATCTTTAAAAATTTCTGAAAAACAGGTGTAGAGGGACTAAGTCGTAACTGTTGGCAACTTAGTCCACTTTGGATTTTCTAGAAATCTTAAAGTAGAGTCAGAAGCTCTCTGTATGCTCTTTTTGTTCCTCTAGGTGTCTAGTTTTGAAACTGCCAAATTTAGACATGAAAGTGACCTTTTGTGGATATTTTGACCTTTCCAAAAGGGACATGACTTCAACAAGTTTGAAACCAATTCTTCAATCATGTCCAAGCCATCCAAACACCTAAATCTACAATCACAAAAAGGAGGAGAGAGAAAATGTTGATTGTTAGGGATGGGGGGTTTGCCTTGGTCAAACCTCATTTAGGTAATTAAATCAAAATGATGAAATAATATAATGAAACATGAAACATGAAACAATGCAATTAGAAACTTTTCATGATGAAGGATCTTGAATTGTTGCAACAATGGATGAAGAATCTTGCTCTTGAATTCCTTAGAAAGCTATCTTGATGACTTTGAATGCCAAAACACTAGCTTGCTTGACTTGACAATATGGATGAATAATGAATGATGGATGAATGATCAATTAATTATGAATTAGGGTTTAAAGGTCTCCTTTTATAGAGGAGAGTTAAGAATAAGGATCATGATCAAGGGCGAAGATTAAATTAGAAAATAATTTAATCAAGGGTGGAGGTTAATTAAGAGAATAAAGACATGGATAGATAAAGACTTGAGGTGGAAGATAAGATTGGCATAGAAAAGAGGTGGTAAGATAAATTAAATAATAAATTATTTAATTTAGGTGGCCAACATAGGAGAAATAAATAAAATATTAATTTTATTTATTTCAAAAGAAAGGTGAGAAAAAATTATATAATTAAATAATTAAAAATAATTATTTAATTGAATAAATATAACATTTATTTAATTATAGAGAGAAAAGGCTAATGAATAATTAAATAATTAAAATAATTATTTAATTATAGAAGAAGAGGGAAAAACTAACTTTTGAATTAAAATAATATTAGAATTAAATGCTTAATAAGAGTCTAGAAAAGTATGAAAGTGATTTACAACACTTTACAACACCTTTACAAGACATCGTTTAATGCATTTTCAAGGGTCCAAGACCTAATGTGGATGTGTAAAACACCTCACAACACTAAATAAAGACCTCATTAAGTCCAATTTATCACCAATTATGCCCAAATCAAGCAAGTAAAAATGGATACTTTTTTCATGTCCACAAATCCATTAAAGTATAGTTACTAACAAATGTTAACGAACTAAATAGTCATAAATTATGTGTATATGTTTAGTTGTGCATGTATACTACAAATATACAATCTCAAGTTGTTGAGTTATTAGTCTTATAACGATAGGGTGTTCAATATTGGATGGTATATTTCTTGTTAGCCTAATTCTTGTATGCTTATGCTTGTAATATTGGTTTAAAGTATTGTTTAAATTATTGTCTTCATTTCTAATGATTAGGCATTAAATAGCTCACTTGGAAATGTAAATAGATTGAGGTTGATTCAACACTTATGATGAATATTTAGTATTAAAAATAAATCTCATCCTTCATGCATTCTTGATTTTACCTTCACTAACAATTTTAGATGTCCTATTTGATTTTAATTTAATGGTAATAATATCTTTGGGGGGATAATTTAATGTTATTGTGGATATTTAATACTAACCATATCAAAATATGTTCCATGTTTATGTGTAGTTTAAATTAATATAAATTATGTTGACATTGGATGTGTACATTATGAGAATCTTCATAAAGTAATGATTGTGAAATTCCTTAGTGACAATATCATTATTATTTATTATTCCCTCTTGTAGCTATAATTGTTGGATTAACAAATTTCAAAGTATCTAACCTTAAAAAATATTCTTTTGGATCATGCAAGACTTCATCATTATTTCTATCATTAGAAAAGTTATAAATTGAGTAGTTTATCTTTAATTATTCTATTTTATTATTTACTTCTCTTATTTAGTTACCTTATAACTTATTATATTAGCTCAATCTTGGGGAGGGCATTACATAGGTATCAGAGCACTAGGTTGCTACACTTTGGGAGCTTTGGGGAAAAAGTAGTAATAATACAAATGGGTAAATAGATAGATTTTATTACTTAAAGATGGAGCTACACCATTCGTTTGATGTCTTTTTATAATAGACGAAAGTCGTATTGAATTCTTTAAATTAGATGTAAATGCTACCTTTTAGTTTTTCAACATGTTTGCGATGGAAGGGATGCCGTTTCATTTTTTATCATGTTGTTTTTCAAATGTGTGTAATGTCTTGATTACTGAGTAAAGTTGATTTTTTGATATTGTGGGGAGAAGTAATTAAGTGATCTTGTCCTTAGTCTTACAATAAAAGGTTAAAAGTAGCACATCAATTATAACTAGTTTTAAAAAAACCCTGAAGTTTTTTTCTCTCTCATCCTTGAATTCAAACATCTTAAATTCCCAAAAATGTTGTTGTGATTATTATCTTCTTGTTCATATTAGGAGAAATTTATTTTTCTTTAGGAGGGAAAGTTCCTTGAATCACTGAAGCTTATGAAAATTTTATTTGACGAATCTTTGATGTTAATTCTAATTGTTCATTTTCAATGGTTCTCTTTATTTGGATTCTTGGTTGATTATAGTTATTCTTGAATTCATGTAATTCTAATTAGAGAAGTGATATAAGAAGGAAAGGGATTTGTATGAAATTTATTTTTTTCTTTCAAAGAATTAATAGTCTTGTTTACAGGAAATTTCATTTTGGGGGTAGTTAATCAAAGTTACTTATGTTCATCACAACTTGCTTCATGATAGAGATGGATGCTAACTAGGTAGAGTCATTTCCTTAAGCAATTATTTAGCGATTTTTGTAGTAAAGTGGGCCATCATAATTGGATTCTCTCTTGGTTGTGCATTATACATTTAATACAGTCTAGCTATCCACCATAAAACATGGGTTGATTATTAAGAACGCTGCTTACTCTAAATTTTGTTGTTGTGTTATAATTTAATTATGAAAACTATCTAGATGAGATGATTTTTGACAAGTGTGATCTTTTGCTATGAATTTAATGCAATTTTATTCATATGTTGAGGGCATGCCTAGAATGTGAAAATATTAATGTTGATTTTTTAAAAGTTGTGCTATTCAAAAGATATGATGTTTTAGTATTGATAAAGAATATGCAAAATATTATCTTATTTCTCAAGTAGAAGATTTAAAATGAGATGAATTAGTCTCAATCATTAGTGATTATCTTGTTTCTAATAATGATGCTTAAATTTAGTGCAATGGGACTATGAGTTGAATCATGTTGTAAACAAGGAGTTTAACCTTAGTGGTATATTATGTTTTGATCTATAGTAAAACTAATTATTGTTCTAATATTTTTTTGAGAGTCGTGTTGAGGATTAAGAATTATGTGAAATTTATTCTTGGAAATCCAATGTGATATTGATGTAATTGGGTGTTGGTAATTGTTTCAAATGTAAACTAGTTCATGCTTTAATAGTGTTAAGTGGTCTTTATATGTTTCAAAGTGGCTAAGTGTTGTTTTTCTTAAGCGTGTCTAAAAATTTTAAAGTGTGATATAATGTGTTGTGATAAACCATTGAATGTTAAATGTTTGTGACTCACTCATACTTGGTATCCACCTGGTGGACATCTAATGTTACTTGTGATATATCCTTCTCATATTAGGTGAAATGATATTTTTCACCTTGTTTGCTTGGGTTTGGACGAATCTTTGATGTTAATTCTAATTGTTCATTTTCAATGGTTCTCTTTATTTGGATTCTTGGTTGATTATAGTTATTCTTGAATTCATGTAATTCTAATTAGAGAAGTGATATAAGAAGGAAAGGGATTTGTATGAAATTTATTTTTGACTTTCAAAGAATTAATAGTCTTGTTTACAGGAAATTTCATTTTGGGGGTAGTTAATCAAAGTTACTTATGTTCATCACTATAACTTGCTTCATGATAGAGATGGATGCTAACTAGGTAGAGTCATTTCCTTAAGCAATTATTTAGCGATTTTTGTAGTAAAGTGGGCCATCATAATTGGATGCTCTCTTGGTTGTGCATTATACATTTAATACAGTCTAGCTATCCACCATAAAACATGGGTTGATTATTAAGAACGCTACTTACTCTAAATTTTGTTGTTGTGTTATAATTTAATTATGAAAACTATCTAGATGAGATGATTTTTGACAAGTGTGATCTTTTGCTATGAATTTAATGCAATTTTATTCATATGTTGAGGGCATGCCTAGAATGTGAAAATATTAATGTTGATTTTTTAAAAGTTGTGCTATTCAAAAGATATGATGTTTTAGTATTGATAAATAATATGAAAAATATTATCTTATTTCTCAAGTAGAAGATTTAAAATGAGATGAATTAGTCTCAATCATTAGTGATTATCTTGTTTCTAATAATGATGCTTAAATTTAGTGCAATGGGACTATGAGTTGAATCATGTTGTAAACAAGGAGTTTAACCTTAGTGGTATATTATGTTTTGATCTATAGTAAAACTAATTATTGTTCTAATATTTTTTTGAGAGTCGTGTTGAGGATTAAGAATTATGTGAAATTTATTCTTGGAAATCCAATGTGATATTGATGTAATTGGGTGTTGGTAATTGTTTCAAATGTAAACTAGTTCACATGCTTTAATAGTGTTAAGTGGTCTTTATATGTTTCAAAGTGGCTAAGTGTTGTTTTTCTTAAGCGTGTCTAAAAATTTTAAAGTGTGATATAATGTGTTGTGATAAACCATTGAATGTTAAATGTTTGTGACTCATGTTTGAGATACTAGGTATCCAACTTGGGATAAGGATGTGGTGGACATCTAGGATGATCTACTTGCATATACCCTCGTGTTAAATTGTGTGTGATGATATTGCATGTTTTGTTGTGTATTTTGGTTTAGTGTGGAGTTTTGTTTGTGTAATGGGGGTTTGGGTGTGACTAAGGAGTGGATCTCACTTGAGGGCTGAGAGCCTCCTTTGTTTGAGGTTGAGAGATTCCCTTCATTCTTTGGAACATGGGAACATTGTGATTCTTGATGTGTCCCTATGCTATCCAATGGAAAGATTTCAATAATTTGGTTATCCCTTAGAGTGTTGAGTTGAATCGACTCCCCCTTTGAGGACCGCATTTGTTGGTCCACAATGCAAAACCTTTTTCCTTGAGTGTACCCCATGGGTTGAGGATAGATCTAGTGTGTGGAGGTTTTTTGGATGGATGGTAGTGGTGGTGTGTGGAGGTTTTTGGATGGATTATAGTGGTGGTGTGTGGAGGTTTTTGGATGGATGGTAGTGGTGGTGTGTGGAGGTTTTTTGGTGGATGGTGGTAGTTGGGTGTGGAGACTGTTAGATGGGGATTTGAATGGGACTGGTATGAGACGGTCATAATCCATTATCCCCTAGTGTGTTATCAGTGATATGGAATTTGGAACTGTTCCTCCTCATAAATCTCATTCACTAAATCATGGGATATGTCAATGTTGTGTTGATGGTGTGTGTGTTGTAAACCAATATCTATGATACTTATGCATTAACTATTGGTATTGTCACGATAAAAGGAAATGAATGATTGTAAGGTGTAAATTCATTATGTTGTGAAATGATTGACCAGTTTGTCAAAGTGATGATGATTGAAGTAAATATGTATATGTACAATGTAGTGCTTAATAACCTTATAATTGATAGATGAATTATTATAAAACTGAAATCTATAGTATTGTTTGTATAATGGAAGGATTGTCTTTTGAGTAGACTATTAAATTGTAAAGTTGTCCAATATTTTAGAATAATTTAGAAGGTAAAAGGTTTTGTTGTCATACTTGGAAAAAAAAATTACATAAGATATTATTGGCAAGTGTTTGTTCCTTGTGTTTACCTTCACTTATAGGGACTTCCAAGAGGAATCCCAATCTTGGGGGGGAGAATGTAAGACCCCGTTCCTTGTGACCATATTCATCCTATTAGCTTTTGATGATTTATGTTATTTCATGTTGATATTACACATCAATAATTATTGTTTCTACACCATGAAGATGTTCATATTCATGACTAATCCTATCTAACGATTGTTGTGAATTCATGTGATAGTCAAATGAGTTCCATTCTTTGTCTACATAATTATGTAATGATCAATATGCTCGGTTATTGGTAATATTACTATGTATATATTAAGTGGATTACATTATGTTAGGTGATTACATATCATAGATGTGGGTAGGTGTGAATATGAAGACAATTATTGATATTGAATATTACTTATAGTAGTTTACATTATAAGTTAAATATTTTATTGACACAAGTGGTGATATTTTGATAATAGATAGTATTCACTCAATTGTTCCTTAACTCCATAACAGGTATCATGTGAGTAAGGAGTATTAAATTGTATGTTACTTTGTAGATTAGTGGATATAATTTCTTAGTCAAGATTATTTTTCTTGGAATTTTTAATTTATATATCATTTGTCTTAATTATCATTAATTATGAGTAATACTGACACACATTCTTGGTTGAGTAAACAAGTAAAAAAATTGGCCAATGTTGATAAGGGGGTCACATAGCTACTTTCATTATTGTATCCTTGTGAAATATTAGTTTTGTCATGGGAATGTGATTTAACCTTTTTTTGTGTAGTTTGGGTTGTGTGTATGTGAGAGTGAACCAACAATTTTAAGGTATTATGTGTGCTTCTCTTGCACTCTTAGGGTTTTTCACCTAAAAGGAGAGATATAGAACCCTAAAATTGAGGTGGTTCACTCAAATAAAGGAATGTATGATGGAATTATGACTAAATGAAATGATCTAAATGCAACTAGAGGATGAAATTGATTGATTATTAATGCAAAACTAATGAAATATGCAATATTTGAAAACACGGTGAGGTTTGCAAGAATGAACTAAAACATGAACAAACACGAACAGAATTGAAAGAGGTTGAACAAAGTGCACCTAGGAATTGAATGTTGAATCTGGAAGGCTCTAAAAACTGCCAGAAATCACTGTAAATGACCAGTGGGACTCATTTGCCACTAATGGCGAATCAATCCTGCTATTGACAAAAACACTTGAAACTACTTTCCGACTGTTAGGAACTAGATTCTGACAAAATCAACTTTTTCAGCCCTCAGGTGGGACTCATTCGCCACTGATGGCGAATCAATCCTCCTCCAAAATTATTTAAAATCAAAGGTCAATTATGTAGCTCAAGATCTGCAATTGTCTTCTTGTCAGGTTGACAGAGTCAAATCTATATATAATAGATTGTAGGTTGTTTCCAAGCTTGAAATAGGGTTTAGTTGACTTAAAACACTTTTTTGACTTGTTATCCACTTTTCAGCACCTATTTTCTTTACAAATTTGCATACAAAAGTCTACAAACACACATGCAAAAGGGGAAAAATGGTTAACCTAGGTTCCAGTATAGGGATTTTCCTTGGTCAAATCCCACTTTGGTAATCAAACCCTTGATAAAGAAATGAAATTAAATGAACAAGGAATGATGAATAAACAACATGCAAATGTCCTAAACTCACCAAAAACCTTGTTGTAGAAGTCTGAATATATGTCAATGGTTGCTCCAAGATGCTTGATGTTTGCTTGATTGAATGATGTTTGAATATAATTGAATGGTTGAATTAACTTGATGAATGGGTGAATGAATTAGGTGTTAAAATGGATGGAAAAACACTTATTTATACACTATTATGCCCTAATAACCCAATAATACAACATCACAGGCTGATATAAGGTATTTTTGAATAAAAACCCGAAAGAAAATTTGAATTATTTTGAATTTGGAGCCAAGAGGGACTCATTCGCCACCCATGGTGAATGGGTCCCACCTTAGGGTTGTAAGTGGGTGTCAGGAATTAAGTTGCATTTAATGTTGTTTGTCAAGTTTACATTCAAAAACACACTTAATTAAATCTTATGAGTGCATGAAGGGGTCAAATAAAGCATAAGAAAGGTGTAAATAGTGATAACAAGCCTAGAAAAGAATGAAATCTTGTTACAAGACTTTACAACACTTTACAATAGGACTTGATAAGTGATAAAAAGGTGATTTTTAGGTATGCATTGTAATGAGAAGAGTCTAGAAACATATAGAAATGTGTTACAACACTTCACAACACCTTCACAAGATGTCATAATTTGAATTTTTAGGAACTAATGTGAATGCAGAAGTCACATTATAACATTAAATCAAAGCAAAATAGGTCAAGCATCATAGGAAAAAGACCTGAATAACCATGAAAATGTTAATGATCCATTTTTCTATGGTACAGAGAGTTGTTTTATTAGTCTCTTGATTCATTTTATTAAAATGGTCAATTAATTTATGTTTTATGAAGTCCTTATGTGATCTTAATTGTTTAAAACATTTCTTAGGTGATAGTTTTATGAGTTAGAGGTATTTTTATTCCATAAAATCCATTTTATAAAGTCTAAAACCCACTCTAATTACTCACTTATGAGAAGTGACGAAAATTGGAGCTGAAAGGGTAGTTGGGAAGTTGAAAAGGAGGTTTCCTTTTCCCCTTCCATTTATTCTCTCTATCTATGTTGAGGAGGGGGTCTTCTCTCTTTTTCTTTTTGGATTGTTCTTGAGTTCATGTTTGGTTTCTTCATTCTTTATTTTGAATTCTTGCCATGTTTGTGAAGAAGGAGGAGCAATGGAAGAGAGTTCTTGGAGATATTTTTCCTCAATATGGATAGAAAACTTTCTTGGTGAGGTCTAACCTTTTAGTTATCTATCTTTGTTGATTTGTAATGAGTTTATATGTCATATTGGTCTTGCTTATAAAAAAATATATGTGAAATTTTATGTTGAATTTCTTGTGTTGCTACAAGTAGTGTGTTGGGGTTTGCATTGGTTGAATCTTCCACCTTGTTTAGTTTATTATCATTTATACCCTTTTGTGTGTTAAAATAAAGAAATATGAATGCAAGATGATATGATGTGCAAAGTATATAAAGTATAAATTTTTCTAGGATCCCTTGTTATTAGTGGTTTTAATGTGTTAAGTTTAGTAATGTGGATGTTTTATGTTACACTTTGGATTGTGGATCCTATGTGGGAAGTGCTATGTGACCCTAGCTCAGGGTGGATTGAATCTCAATCCTATGGTTGGGTGGAGAGCCCATTGGCCCATATTATTTTTTATTATTTGTGTATCTTTTTATTTTACGTATATGTATTGAATAAGAAAGAATATCTTGGGTCTTTCAGCCAATGGATTTCAAGAGAGTAACAAGATGGTTTTGTTGAGGTAACAATATTGTTGCCCCTATGCCAAACAATAATTTGTTTAAAATTAGTTTCAATTATTTGATCATAAAAATTGATATACATGCTATTTAATCATATAATTTTATTTTATTTTCTATTATTAATATCCAAAAAAAATATTCAAAAATTTCATTAACCCAGATCGCCAATTATGATTTATCAAGGAAACATTGGCATCCTTATTCACAATAAAAATATGTCATAAAAAAGTCCTAAAAATATGTTCACACAGAATGAAAAACAAAGAGTTAGATGATAAAATTTAAAGGGTTTCTAGAAATACAATATTTGTAAAACATATACAAAAATCGGAGAAACCCAGTAAACCAAATAGAATTAAAAATTAATACATTATTGTATCCTACTTGAAACTAAAATAGTAAATTGAAAACCAAAATAAATTGAGTGAAACCAAGTTAGGGTATCATGTAGGAAAGAGAAATATATAAAGGAAATTTTCTATGAGAAAGATAGAAACATAAGAAAAACAATTACATGGATTCTTAAGTTAGTTTAAAAAAAAAAAAATAGTTTCTAGTTATCCATTAAGAGCCTTAATAGTATAGTGCTTAGAAATATTGGTTCCAAATTGTTGATTTTATCTATCCTCTTATTTTTAGGATTGCATTCTTGTTAGAGAGTTCAATTATTTATTTGAATTATTAGTGGGTGAAAAATATTTCTATTTTTAATCCAAGAATAAGAATATTTTAATTTATATAAAATTGATTCAAACAACTTACCATAGAAGAGTCTAGGTATAGTAAGCAAAGTTGGTAATTGAAATCACCTAGGAATTTTTGGGTAAAGTTATGAAGTAAAGAAATAAGATTTAATTTTTGAAATATAAAATTAAAGCTTCTAAATCCATTAAATTATAGTTACTAACAAATGTTAACGAACTAAATAGTCATGAATTATGTGTATATGTTTAGTTGTGCATGTATACTACAAATATACAATCTCAAGTTGTTGAGTTATTAGTATTATAACGATAGGGTGTTCAATATCAGATGGTATAGTTCTTGTGAGCTTAATTATTGTATGCTTATGCTTGTAATATTGGTTTAAATTATTTTTTAAATTATCGTCTTCATTTCTAATGATTGTACATTAAATAGATCACTTGGAAAGGTAAATAGATTGAGGTTGGTTCAACAGTTATGATGCATCTTTAGTATTTGATTCTATTACATATCTCAGCCTTCATGTAATCTTGATTTTACCTTCACTAACAATTTTAGATGTCCTATTAGATTTTAATTTAATGGTAATAATATCTTTGGGGGGATAAGTTAATGTTATTGTGGAGATTTTATACTAACCAAATCAAAATATGTTCCATGTTTATGTGTAGTTTAAATGAATATAAATGATGTTGACATTGGATGTGTACATTATCAGAATCTTCATAAAGTAATGATTGTGAAATTTCTTAGTGAAAATATCATTATTACTTATTATTCCCTCTTGTAAATATAATTGTTGGATTAGCAAAGAAAGTATCTAACTTGAAAAATATTCTTTTGGATCATGTAAGACTTCATCATTATTTCTATCATTAGACAAGTTATAAATTGAGTAGTTTATCTTTAATTATTCTATTTTATTATTTACTTCTCTTATTTAGTTACCTTGAAGTATTATATTAGTTTAATCTTGGGGAGAGCATTATAGATCTTGAAGAAGAGGTAAACATGACTCAACCTAAAGGCTTCCTTAATGAACACCAACCTCAAAAGGTATGTCATCTCATTAAGTCTCTTTACGGGCTTAAACATGCCCCTAAGGCATGGTATATTAAGATAGATGGTCATCTTCTACAATGTGGTTTCATTCATAGCCATTCAAATCCTAATTTATATATTAAGAAGATAGAAATTGAGATTGTCATTCTTTTCTTGTATGCGGATGATCTTGTAATCACAGGGAGGTCATCTTCTACAACATGGTTTCATTTGTAGCCCTTCAGATCATAATTTATATATTAAGACTTAATAGAAATTGATATTTTCATTCTTTTCTTGTATGTGGATGATCTTGTAATCATAGGGAGCTCAGACATTCTCATTGATGATCTAAAAAATGATCTTAAAGAGTCTTTTGATATGAAAAACCTAGGGCTTCTTCACTACTATCTTGGCTTAGAGATATGGCAAAAGCCACACCATATTTTTATCTCTCAAATGAAATATGACAAGACACTCCTAGAAAACTTTAGAATGGAAGATTGAAAACCTTCATCCACTCCAATGGAGAAAGGTTTGCAACTATCTAGATTCCAAGATTCACCTCTAGTAGATGATACTCTCTATCGTCAGTTTGTTGGGAGTCTCATTTATTTTACTTATACCAAACCAAATTTATGTTTTTCTATCAGTTATCTTTCCAGATTTATGCAAGAGCCTAAGCAATGTCATTGGGTTGCAGCTAAGCATGTTTTCTTATATGTTTGGGATACTCTTGATTATGGTCTAGAATACAAATAAAATGCTCAATTCTTCTTACAAGGATATGTTGATTATGACTATGATGGATCTATTGATGGTAAGAAGTCAACTACAGGGTATATTTTTCATCTTAGATCTAGGCCTATCTCATGGATTAGTAAGAAGAAAACTATTGTTGCTCTCCCCTCCATTGAGGTTGAATATCATGCCGCATAAGGAGCAGTGTGTGAAGCAATTTGGTTGTGTTGTATTTTGGTTGACATGGATGTACCTGAGGCACAACCACCTATCCTTTTTTGTGACAATCAAGGGGTGATCAAGCTTGTAAAGAATCATGTTTTTCATGAGAGGACAAATCATATTGAGGTAAAATTTCATTTCATTCGTGAATAGGTTTTGCACCACCACATTCAGCTCTAGTATTGCCCCATAGATTCTCAAACAATTGATCTTCTCACCAAATATCTTGGTAAGGTGAAATTTGAATTGTTTTAGGGGTACATTTGTATAAACAATATAATAAAGTCAGGAATGTTAGCCTAGTTTATTACATTGTCTTTGTTATTGTTTATGGGGTAGTTGCAGTTGTGTAGTTACTACTTACCTGTTGAAGTATAGACAAACACTAAGAGGGGGGTGAGTCATTGTCTGATAGACAGACCAAAAATTTAAACCTTTTAAACTTTGACAAAGACTTTTAGTTCAAATATCCTTTCTATTGATAACAAGGCATAGTAATTACTTTGAAAGCATTCATGAAAAGAGGTAAACAAAAATATGACAACATTGACTCAGTTCTTTTAGACAACTTATGGCAATATAACTTGTGTGAGATATCTTGCACTTGCCAAAGATGTGACTGACATTGTTTAAAAATCAAACCATGATGACAAAACAGGTGCAACTCATAAGATTATGTACATGAATACCATCATTGAATAACCTTAATATCATCAAATTTCAATGTGGCATTATGAGATATTGTAAAAATTGTACAACTGAATGACATATGATAAGCATTGAAACAATAGAGAGCTTTAGTACATTATGACAGATTGAAACATAACAACCTTGAACTATGAAACAATGAAAGAACATGTGAAGTGATAGACTAAAGGATTTTCACCACAACATGCAAAACATGAGCTTTTAAACTAGTTTGCAACATATGACTATGAAAATACTTGTAACAACAAAATACATTAACATTGCAGAAATAAGAACTAATAATAGACATTAATGCATCTAATAACTTATGAAAATTAGATAGACATGAAAGAAAATCACACAAAAACTCATCACATAACTCATTATATGTCCTGAGTGGAAAACCCTCTAAGGGAATAAAAACCACTCAAAAAATATCACTTTATTCAGATAGAGCACCAACTCTACAAAGTTCAGGAACACCAACTCCACACAATTTAGAAGCACCAACTTCCATAGTTACAAGAGCACCAACTCCAAAGTTACAGGAGCACCAACTCCACAAAATCTAATGTATATAACCAAAAAGTGTTCCATCAATACCCTAGTAATGTAGATTAGCATTCCTAGTGCCTCAATAGAAGACTATGAAAAATAATTTTCAACAAGCACATAGGAGAATGTTATATAAGATTGATAACATCTCCAATTGATACATCAACTGATATTACCGTAACATATTACAAAATAGTTCTCAATGTAAACACTGTTACAAAATCCCTTTTCAATATTTTCAAGATTGAACAATGTATCAATACATCTCAAAAAATTCTCACAAAAATGTATGTCTATAATTTCCCTCTTCAAGCAACTACGTCACTAAAAAAATGTTATCATTTTATAATCACTGAATAGTCTTTCATAATGTAGTTTCAATAATTGTAAACCAACTCGGGTTACAGTTACCAAACTCTTTAACAAGTTTAAGCAGAGCAAATGAATATATTATTGTTACAGCCCAAGAAGAATCATCCAAAAACCCTAACAGGTTTAAACATAATCAGCAAAGATTAAGCCTATTAACAAAAACCTTAACAACAGTATTTTCAAAATCAATTTATTCACTGAAAAACTACTTAATCAAAGCCTGTAAGTAATAGAAATGAAATACCTATTTATGGTGAAAAACCAACTTGAAATAATACCTCAAAAACCTGTCAACTAGTTTCATAATCGTCCAACTAATAGTCTTCAGTCTTTTACTGTTGTTTCCTTGACCAACATCCATAGTCACTTAAAATCATTCCATTCCATACCCCTAACTATTCTCATCCTAGCTCATATAGTGAGCTAAACTTCCACATCCATAGCATACAGGCTGAAAAACTAAAACATTGTAGACCACCAGAATAACCATGGCAACTAGGGCTTCAAAATTGAAACAACTATAATGTATTTACCCTAATTCAAGCTTCAAGAATTTTATTGCAAAACAACATAATCATTTGAGATCCGAACCATTGCCAAATACTTTATCAAAACCATCGACATCATAATAGCCAATGACTTGTCAATGCCACATGTGTATGCAATGTCCATGATGGTTGTCGGTGTCATTCACAAGTATCTATCGAACCAAAAGTGACTGATTAAAAAATGTGACTATTGATAATCAATAAACCCGATACCATATCAACCAAAATAATGTTGTCTCCACCATGTGACTTTAAGAAAAATCAATACCTTATTTTTATTGTGATCAACATGCCAAAATGTCAATACCTCATGTGGTTGTTTTAAAGCTCGAAACTATATTAAAATGAGGCCAAACAAAAAACAAATCATCTTGATCAAGATAACCTCCACCTTGTTCAAAATAAATTTTAATAATAAAACCTTTAGTGCCTGATACCTTTTACAAGGTGATTGCTAGAAATACCATATAAATCAAAAATCTCACAACCATAGAAGATGTCAATTACATTAGCAAACCATGGAAATATGTATTGACATGCCACAAATGTGTGTATCAACTTCCTTAAACAATATCATTACATTTGAATGTGACAAGGAAGCTTAAGAAACCTTATGAATATGCTGGAATCACCTTTTGGTCAATTTGAAAATACTTCAAGTGCAAAGACCACAGTGATATCAATGATGGCAATGCAAACTGAGTCAAAAGTCATCTCAAGAAGCTAGATGTAACCATCATTATACAAATCGTGAATTCCTTAAAACAATATAGTAGTGCAATAATATGAGATCAATAATGTACTAATATATCATTCAAAGACAAACTGATAATAACCAACTAAGGATACTTGTGACTTAATCATCCTGTCAAAATGAATACCTGGGACTTGTAACCTTGAAGGATCAAACCTGTAATGCCCCGTCTTGTAACCTAAGGAATGATGCATTCACTATGAAAGAGAAATAAATTTTTTTTTTAAAGTGTAATTATTTATTTAACTTATTGCAAATATTCCCTAAGTAACATGACAACACACTACTTGAAATTCCCATAGATGACAATAGTATTAAACATTGCAAGTATTTAATTTACATAAACTTAAAATCATACATTGAATAACATTTGAATTTCAACAATGAAGGTATAAAGTACAATTATGAATATTACATTGCATTTGAAATAACATTACAATACTCATTCTCCAAATGAGGTAGACCAAATAATAGTTTATAATTACAAGTTATAATATTCACCTCATTAACAATTGAGGAGTGTAACACAAATACAGTTTCCATTGTTTCAAATAAGAAAGTACATAAATCCACATGCGAGCTCTCCATCCAAGAAGCACTCGTTGCCACGATCAAGAATTGGGGACCCAACGGAGTAAGGTGCACATTCCACCCAACTATGTGGTACCCGTAGGTCCACCCCCTATGCTAGGAGATAGTAATAAGGTTCCCTAGAAATAACCTACAAACCCTAGACACAAGTAAAACCATAGAAACTCTATACAAGTACATACTTAACTTATTGGTTGCATTGCTTCCAGAATCAGGATAATCAAATATAATAGTTCACAAGGTAATCTGTTATTTTAGGTGGAGTGTCATCACAATGTTGCATAGGTTACCCTGGTGTTTCTTCTTAGGTTCCAGCCCCCAACTAGGGTTACCATGGCAACCTCTTACGAAACCCGGCCCCTCATGCAAACTGTAGCGAAATCTAATATCTTTTAAAATAACAAGATATCGACTTTGCCATTACAGGCCTTCTCGACTTATTCTCAAGACTGAACTAGCCCTTGAGTCTATAAGTGAGGCATAATTAATCCAGTTAAATATTTTAGAATACCCAATGTGTTGATTTAGTTTTCTTTGATTTACTAGCTCTACATGAGTTACCCAGACACCACTTTGTGTGTCAGCCCTCACAAAGAGCCGCTCCCCTAAAAATAACACAAGGAATCTAAGTTCACTAACTAAGGTAGGCAAGGTGCACAAAAATCAACATATAATACCAAACATATCATAACGGACATCAAATATTTGTTCATAAAACCAGGTGTCTAAACACCATGCAAAACCATGTACACTACCTTAGTCAACTCAAGGATTGTATTTAAACAATCACAACTCCTACATTAAACAAACTTATCTGGAAGACTTGTACTTCTAATACATTCCCAATTTGCCCAATAAAAGAGAAAATACAATTTAAAGCAAATCAAGGATAATAAACATCTATTATTAGCATTTACTAAATCCACCACATTCATTTCTTAAAGCACAAAAAAAAAGAATCAAATAATATGATTATAGTTCTTTTCTCAAATAAAAATAATAATTGTTTTCACATACTCTGAATTATAATCTTCACAATTTCATATGAATATAAATACCAAATTTTCTCTCTATATATATTTTGAAAACTATTTAATCATATACTTCACACATATTTAATTTGAAGAAAATTGCATTATAATACTAAAACTGTTTCCTCAATATTCAGTAAAACATATATATTTTAAATTTTACACACACATATACATACATATATATATATATATAAAACAAAATTAATACAACTTCGAAATCCGTGTATACCCATATTTCAAATTTTGAAACGGATTCAAAACTTTATTAAATGTTACATATTACCAAACATGAGTTTCGGACTGCTTTACACAGTCATATAGACTGTTACTCACAGCCTACCCCCACATGGGGAAACGGTTGTGTTGGCAGCCGTTGCTGCCTGTGACGGCAGCGCCAGCTTCCTCCACAGTCGTCACCCTGTATCGGGCGGCTGTGGGAGAAGCCTACGGCCCCCCTGAAACTTAAAACCTCATCTTTTATTATTTATTTTTTTTAGTACAAAATAAAAAATTTTGAAAGCCTCGATAATGTCCGCGTTTCGGATCTTTTCAAAAATGAGGAAAATAAAATATCAATATTTTTACATAATGAATTCACATGTATGAGTATATATATTTGTATCAAAATTTATATATATATATATATATATAAATAAAAATAAATAACAAGTATGATTAAAATATACAGACAAATACCCTAATAAGGCTTTCTACAAGAAACAGAAAAGAACATATAAATTCTATACAATTTATTCCCAATATAGTAGTTTCAACTATAGATGTTTTTATTTCAAAACCCCCAAATTTATCACCAAATTTATTAGATGATTTTAACATAAAAATCCTACCAAGATTTTGTCAATTTCCTCTGTAAATTTACTATTGTTAAAACAAATCTTTGTGTTGCCCTCTGATTTCACCATAATATTTTGTTTTGTAAAATACACAGAGAAATAACAAATTTCTTCAAAACCATTTTTCACAAAAATCGCCGAGAAGAATTACAGAAGTCACAAAACACAATAGTTTCTTCTGGCAAACTTTTAAATTCATAATTTAACAAATTTGCACAAAACCAATTCTTACACAGGCAATCCTTCAAATGAAAACAAATTAAATTAATAGAAGAATACCTGTTTTCCTGTAGCTTGAAGAACTTGGCTATTGAAGAAAAGCTTTTCCTATTGTGTGCAACTTCCAAAGCCCTTCCAGAACACCAAATCCCAGAATATGCAAATACTAAACCAGAGAACTTCTTCCAGAAATATACAACAAATCACAAAGGAAATCACAAATTTTTCTCAAAATCATTTTTTTTTTTTAAACAAAAACCCCTCTTCTTTTCATTTCCTGTGAAGTGATTTCTTGTTTCTTCCCAATTCCCATAATATCTTCCGAGAGAATCCTCAGCAAGAAGCAATTAATTTAACTAACACACATGTCAAGAAGAAAATATCTTCCAACCAACTTACGGATGAATCTTTCTTTCTTCCTTATTAAGAATTCCATGCATATTAAAGAATTCAAGAATTCAAATTTCAAAATACAATTTCCCTTTCTTTATTTTATTATTTATTTAATAATTAAAATTCCATTTCCCACAAAACAATTAATTTAAATTTAATCTATTCTCACAATTAAAGTAACTTTAATTTAATTTATTTAATTAATTAATTAAATAATTTTAACCTCAATGATTAAATTACTTAACCAAATAAACTAATTAATTAATTAATTAAAATGTAAAGCTTTATTTTCAACATTTAAAATTAATTAAATAAACATCAAATTAAAAGAACATTAATCTTACATTAATTTAACAAAATTTGCCTTCATAATAAATAATCTAAACAGACACAAACGAGACAACCAAAGACACCAGACTTAAACTGACGACATACTGTGACTGGGTTTAAGACTAGACTAGGAAAAACCTTGTTACTACCTCCCAATCAACATTTTTGTTGAGTCTTGGCACGCTCAGACCTAAGAAACCAGGTGGAGTCGGTGCCATGTACCTGCAATCCTGCAATCAAACAAATAACATACATACATATAATCCATTATTCAAACACACCATGTGGAGAAAATCATGGAAATCACAGGGCACTCGCAAGCGAGTGATGTGACTTTGTTCTCCACACCAATACACATCACATCAAACTAACAGAATAACATCAACTAATCTAGCATAAGCATATATAAGGCAATAACATCTGAAGTAAACATCTATGCTAACATAAAGCAAGAAATAATTAATTACCACCATAAAATGTATCATCATATCACAAAATAAATCCACTATCGCTCTAATGTCAGCGATCAATACATCAAAACCAAGTACCAAGGTCTATCAAAGTGAAACATGCTAATAGAAAATCATAAGCAAAATGGAGGGGTACTACAAAACCAATGTATCAAGATTATGTTAGCATCATGTATCAAGATTCTATCAGCATATGAAACATGTGTCATGTATCAACCAACTGCATGTGAAAACCAAACTGTATGTGAAAATCAAACTTCAGCCCATGTAACCAGTTTTGTCATCAAGGACAAACTAACACAAACAATTGAAAGCCAACATTACCACCATTTTGTTAATTGCTTTCTTGTATTACCTTCTCTTTTCTTGTATAAATATTATTGCAAGCGTCTGAATTAAATATCAAGTTTTTTGCACCATCTTGTCTTTAGCTTATTGTCTCCCTCATGTTTCTAGTGGGTTTGAGTTAATTTTACTTTGATGTCAAGCTAGTGTTTTGTGCACCTAATGGATCATTATATCCCTTGAGGGGAATGACTCTTGGATGGTTTTCATAAATAGAATTATATCTTTTAGGAGTGCCAAATGTTCTTTTATCTTTGAAATCTTATAGATTTTATAATTTCCTAATTACGCAAGACTCTCATGAACCTTTCCTATTCTTTTCCTAGAGATCCACTACCTGGATTTTCATTCATGTCTCTTGAAAACCTTCCAAAACTAAGCCATTTTCATGGAATGTGATTTTTCTGGGAGATTGTTTTAGAATTCCTACCAAGCTCATTAATATTTGGCATGTTTTAGGAGTGTAAATTATAAATAGGATTTGGAATGATAAGGATTGAGTTTTATTTTTTGGTTATTTTTTTATATACACTTATCTCAACTCAATCTTTAATTTTTTATAATATTGTATTTTAAATTTTAATGCAAGTTAAGAAAGGTGTAATTGAAGTATCCCACATTTAGCCACATTTGCATGATTAAAGTGATACACCATGTATGCTAGTAAAATTTATATTCAATCAACCTACTATGAGGGTATCTCCTCTCATAATGGATGTAATTTGAATCCATGTGGAAGAAATTATTTCCAACCACATTATTATAATTTCCACCTAAGAAATCAAGGAATCAATCCACACATATTAGGAAATGAAGGAATCAACATACTCATGGTTGTCATCCAACATCTTGAAATCCTTTAACCTCCTCTGACTATCATAACCAAGGTATCTCTTGATGTTAGAATAGTGTAAAATTTCATCATCAAGTTGTCACCATTTCTCCTAGTCTTGATACTCAATCTCATAGTTAAGAACCTCAAAAGAGGAAGGTATCATTACATGATAGGTGATACTTCTTGATGGCTAGGATATCCTTTATGTCTAAGTAAAGCTAGATGATTATGATCCTCCTCCACCTCTTAATTATTTATTTCTTTATTCTTAGATATTTTCTTTCTTTTTTTCTCATTGGATTTATCTTTTAAAAACTAACTTGGACTTTGGGGTGTGAACTTTTTTATCTACCATTTTTTATTGATTCCTAATATAAATACTTATCTAAGTTAATAAATAGGACACTTATTCATAAAAATAATCTCATGTATTTATCCATGCTCCCAATTAAATCTTCAACTCATAGTATTATGATAAAAAGAGATACTTCAACATGCAAATATGTAATTGTTTCTAGTGTGTGCTAATAGGATGTTTAGCATCAAGATTTAAATTTAGGAATTATGCTTATAACCAGAGTGAATTCTATATTTGGAACCAATCACTTTTATGTAAATATGATCTAGATAACAATAGATATCATAAATAAATATACTTAAAGGACACTAATAAATATATTTTGGAGGTACCTCTATTGAATTTGTTACATAGGCTAAATGAGTAGCTTGAATTTAACATCTCTTTGGATATTTTAGTTATAATATTTAAGATATATGCTAGTCTATAATATGCATTATTATTATACATTACTTCATCACATATGTAAATAAAGAGTCAATATTTTGGAATAATTTGATTTATTTTTGACAAATGCTATGAAAGTTGTCATTAACATAAATACAAATATGTTAATAAAAGAAGTTTTTTTTCTTGATAGAATTTCTTTAAAAATAGAAAGAAACTTGAATTTTTATCAAATGTTGTAGTTGCATCTACCTATAGACATGTTTAAAGAAAGTAAGAAATAAATAAGGAAAATGAGATTCTTGAAAAAATACTTCAAAGGAACATGATTTCAACAATGACAATGAGATTTATTGTACAAATTTTTTGATTCATTTATTTATTTTCCTATTTCATATTATATTTATTTTATGCCACCACATTATACATGTAGACACCTAAAAATGACCTAGGCCTGCAAGCTTCATTTTTATCACTTTCGTCCTAGCATAATTATGACATTTAATTATGTCCTTGGTCCACATTCGACTATTAATTAAATAATTTATAACTGTTTAATTAATTCATGTCTTTATATTCTTCTTGATTATTAAATAAATGAATTACATTTATTTATTTAATACATCACTAACTGTCTTAATTAAATAAATTGATTAATTTATTTAATTAATTAATCTCATCTCCTAAATTAAATAATTAAATTTAATTATTTAATTGCCAATTAATATTCTTCTCATTTTAAATAAATTAAATTATTTAAAATGTCATGTCAATCTTAACTATCAGTCCTTTTTGATAAATAATCTGAAAAAGATTATTTATTATCTCTCAAAATCCATAATTTGAATTAATTTAATTCAAATTGGTAATTAATCTTCCAAAAATCAAGCAATCGGGCAGATTCTTGATTTTCTAAATCTTATCTTCAGTCCACATCTTATCTCTTTGATTTTTTGAATCTTGCAAATAAGGCAATCTTATCTTCTGGATTTTTCGAAAATCTTTATTTTCTAATTAATTTGTCTCATTTATTCTCCACTGTCGATTCGATTTTATTTTGACCGTTCGATTAAGGATTTTTCCCTAACCCTAATTAGGGATTCTTAGGTGTAATCTAGATCGTTCATTTCATTAATTTATCTCGTTCGTCCATTCGAAATGGCCTTTTCTATAAAATGCCATCTTCTTCCCACTTTTCGAACACACACACATGCTGACATTTTGCATAGTTATTATAGGCATTTGCTCTCACACTTAGTTTGTCATATGCAATTTCATTATTTATTATTGTAGTCATTTAATCAAGTCATGGCATTGTTTTAGGCATAAACATTGTCAATCATAGGCTTTTAGACATAGGCATTTAGATTTTGAATAAATCCTTCAAAACTTGCTTTAGTCTTGTCATTTGTCATAATTGCTCATACACGAATCTGAGGGCAACATTTTACTACAAGCTAGGAGGTGTAACGAAGGTGAAGCATGGAAGAGGAAGACATGGTAATATCGTTCCTTTTGTTTTCATCATTTTTCCTTTGTGCTTCGTTATTTTCAATGGATTTTAGTGTTATTGATCTAACAATCTAACAAATCTAATTTTTCCCTTGATTACATTGGTGAACCCGACTCCGTTTTCTCGTTTCCGTACGGTTTTTTGTTGTTTTCTGTTGTTTTGTAGGTACAGGTACGGATCGACGCAAGTGTCTTTTTAAAAAAATTGTGACGCATTTGATGCATCGCGACGCATCTACTGACTCGAGAGCCGCAATTTCCCTGACAAGCCGCAACTGACAACCAGAACAACGCATTTGTTCTGCCGAGCCGCATTTGAAGACCAGAACGACGCATCTGCCCTGTCGAGCCACATCTGTCTGGTAAAATATTTCTTTCAGTTTTGAGGTTCTGATTTTTGGATTTCAGGTTGTTTCGGGTTACTGGTTTTCTGGTTTTCTATTTTTTCTGTGTTTTTTTTATTCCTGCATGTTAACTAGATTAGATTTTTTGTGTTACTAATCTTTTCTTGTAGCGTGTGGCAATCCTCATTCATGTGTCAAAGACCATTGCTTAAAAAAATTACTAATTCATTGTTTGCAGATTCGCATGTCAAAGAAGGAATAAAACAAACTTTGTGCTTATTTTTCTTAGATTAGCAAACATTTGATTTTAGTGCATATAAAACGAACTCATGTCTTCTATGCTTGATTGTGGTTGTGGAATGGTAGGTGAGTATGCTCTCACTTGGTGAAAACCTTGTGATCAAAAAACCAGACCCATTCTAATCTGTTATTTACCCTGACTTGGTATATCGGAGTATCCTCTCCCCTCGCACTTTCGGGCGATCTTGGGTGTAAGAGAAATGGTTACCAACTCTAGAAATTGGGCTTGCCTAGGGATTTCATCACCCCAACATGACTCAAACCAGCAACGGAGCTAAAGCCAAGCTACCCCCGACCGGTATATAAATGTAAACCTTAAGGGAAAACCTAAGGTTACGAGTGCGGATGTGTCATACGGACAGAGTTGTACTCCCTTAAACCTTGTTGAGCTTAACCTCTTCAGGCTGGAGTGCCACCTTAATGGTGATTAATCTCTTGCCCCATGTATGGCCACTCGAACAGGGGTCCCTAACTAAAAACTCTTGTATAGAAAGCCAAAATCCTTCTATTTGCTAGCGCAGCACCGGTCGGTGTGAAGGCATCCACACTTTCGCAGTTTGTAGTAGAGGTGATCAGCTCGCCATGGGAGTTTCATGGGGGTTGGAAGCTTGGTTGGCCTGAGAAGAGAGTGCATTGTAAGGGGGAGCCCGTGCAGCCAAGCTTCTGAATTCACACGCTACAGATATGCGGTTGGGGAAACCCACGTGGAATCTAGCGAATATTGTCATGGCCTAACCTAGGATCGTGCTTTTCTGATGTGTGTTTGGTTACTTTTTAAAATGCTTTGTTTGTCAAGTGTATTCTGGTTCTATCACAGTTCAAACAAAACATTCACCAAATAGATCAAAATTTCCATCAAAACGACAAGAAAATCACTTTGAAACTAAACTGAGTCGCATCTGTCGAACCGCAACTGATTTTCTACAACGCAACCGCTCTGTTAAACTACATCTGAAACTTAGAACACCGCATCTGTAGGCGTCGCGACGCATCTATCCACTGAAAAGCCGCATATGCTAAATCGAGTCGCATTTGACAGTCTGAAAGTCGCAATTGCAAAACTGAATCGCATTTGCTAAACTGTGACGCATTTTCCAAACTGTGACGCATTTGTATGTCAAAATTTTAAACTTCACAATCGAAACCTGAGGTCTTCAAATTGTCAACCATTTGTCAAACATTGTCATCAAGAAGATTCTGTCAGAAACCAAACTTGATATTGCTCAAAGTCTTGTCTATTAGCTTGCATTAGTCACCATAGGTTTCATACCTCATTCCTTTTAGTTTCATACATTCAACATTACGTTGTCCCTAGGTTCATACTTTCATACTTAGGATTAGTAAAATATTAAGCACACTTTGCAAAGTCATTGTTTTCGAAATTAAACCCTTTTGGACTAAGTTATCAAATCACCCTTTTAGTCATTGTCCTCTTTTGTGAGGTTTCTTCCAACTCAAAAGTCTAGTTAGGAATAATCACTAATCATTTAGACCTTGTCAACTTGTCATTTTCCAACAAAGTCCTTTAGCAGTCAAAATCGAAAACAAAGTTCGAGCTTAGAAGTGCTTAGATAACCTTGTCTTACATTGCATAGAAATTGCATATCCTATTCACGAAAAACCAAAAACATTTGTCATTTTAGTCATCATTTTGAACTTTAGACTTCACGTAGTGTCATACTTGCATTTAGTTGTCATTCCCTTTTGAGCAATCTCATTTATGGTTGAAACCAGACTTCAAAAACAAAAAAGACAAATGGAAAACTTTAGGCAAGACCCCCCGTTTACTATCAACAGTCCTCCACATGACTTAAACTGGACCTTGTACGATCCATTTTCCAATTTAGACAATCAACCTCCAGTGACAACAAAATCCTCATTAAACAGTACATTCGAACTCTACTTGCAAAGAGATGAAAATGGTCAACTACTTCAGGAAAACATAGAGGCATTGACACAAGACCCAGAGGCCTATCAGCTTGCTGAAACAATAGCTCGTCAGGACAGAGACAGATTTGTAGCTATGCTCTTGAGTGAAGGAGCTAAATTACCACCAGGATTTGACGTCAACACGCAAAATTTGACACTTCATGACCCTAATGCCAACAACGCAAATAACATGTCACATAGTGGTCAACTTTTAAATACTATGAGCAATACTTCCTTTGGGACCACAACGACAATAAATACCACTCCCAACATCCCAAACATTTCCAACACAATAAATACCACATCTATTGGGGGATCACAATCATCCACAACACCCACAACATCCACAACACTACCCCAATCGGATGGAACCACTCTTGGCTCCTCAACAACATGGGAAAATTATTCCAATCCTCTTTTTACCGCGACAGTCAATACCACGGGGGCATCATCAAGTCACCACAACCCCCCCTTGACAACTACATCTACTACCATGAACACAACTTTGACAAATTTGTTCAGTAGTAATTCACAAAATCCTATGGGAGGAGGCACAAGACGTGTATTTATCCACGGACAACAACAAAACATCAACACAACAACCCAGTCAAATGTCATTGCCTCCCAAGGTACAAACACAAACATCCCCCTTGTACTAAACCAACAATTTACACAAGGTGGCCAAATAACACAACCCATGACATCATTGACACACCATAACAGTCATGGTCACAACATCCCCCAAATAACGACACACATGGCTGGGGGACACATCCCAACATATTCATCCAACATTCATACTCATCAACATACACCAAATCATAACTTCCAATACCAACAACACACGTCATACGTACCACAACAACCCATACCACCACAATACACCAACATTCACGCACACCAGACAGGAACGCATGGTGTACCAGGAAATCCAACATATGGAAACGTAAACGACCCTACCATAGATGAACTCAAAGCAAGAATGAGGGATATGGAGAAAACTATGCAAAACATGTACATTTCAGGCAGAAAATCAGAAATATCATATGACCTGGATGTATACCCATTCGACACGAACTTACATATGCCTGCATTGCCAGGATACGTGTCACCCAACTTCACAAAATATAGAGGCAAGACAAATCCCATTGAACATGTTCGGAATTCACAACCAACTGTATGGATATCGCCTACGAACCAACATACTTGATGAGACTTTTTTCCAAAAGTTTGGTCAAGCCCTTGAATGGTTTTCAACGCAAAAAGATATCCAAACATGGGATGAGCTCAAACGAAAATTCATAAGAAATTACGCGTACAACATTGACATGGATACCTCTATCACTAGCTTGTGCAATCTCACGCAAGAAGACTCTGGTGAGACATTTATTCCATTCTTTCAAAAATGGAGAAGCCTTGCTAGTCGATGTCACATTGACATTCCTGAAAGGGAAAAAGTTGACATGTTCGTTCAAACACTTCTAGGGCCCCTAAAATTCGCATTGCAAATACATTGTTGCACAAACTTCACAGAGTTACTTGAAAAAGGGGTCCAGATTGAGAAATCCCTTATCGCAAAGGGAGAACTGAGATATGGTTCCAAAAATACAAACGTCAATCCACCCACTGACAAAAACAAATATTGGGTTAAAAATAAGCACGTTACAAATGACGGTGTTGTCGACGCCAAGACTGCAAACACTGTAGGTCCTGTATTGGCCCTGAAAGGAGTTCAACAACAAAATAGACCAACAACGACATTGACACCTCCTCCCAATACTTCTTCAAACAATCAAAGTGGTCAAAACAATCAGGGACAATATCATCAGATGAGACAATTTCCTAGGGGTCGCACATACACCCATTTGGGTGAACCCATTGAAGAAGTCCTTAAGAAATGCATTCAACATGGGGTCATCATACTTTTGGAAGTAAAACCATATGACCCAGGACAATTCAAACCAGCATGGTGGAATGACAATGCACTTTGCAAATACCATCGAGCAAAAGGGCATACAACCTCTAACTGTCGACAATTGAAAAACCTAATACAGGATCTTATCAAAAATCGCACCATCGAAGTAGGTGGATTGCAATTCACCAACTCTGATCATACTATCCACAAGAATCCACTGCAGGATCATGGTTCTCATAATGCGTCCACTTCAGGTTCACAGAATCAAGCTAACTTCGCCTGAGTCAAGTACGATTATTCTAGTGGACCAATTATAAACAATGTCCAAACTGAAAATGAATACATCAATACCATTACGATTAGAAGAGCACCCCAATGTAATGCTACAACTCACAGTGGCAAGGTCACTATAGTTGGTCCACCTTCTGCTAGACAAGCCAAAATCACTATACCGGGCCCATCGGCTAAACAATCACAACCCGACCCATCTGCTAAACAGCCAAAACCTATCCCAACCACACAGCAATGGAAACCCAAAAGTCAATTCAACCTCATTGACCAACTAGGAAAGACTCCCGCACAAATATCTATCCTTGAGCTACTTCGTATCTCTCCTACGCACAAAGAAATCCTAGACAAAACTCTCCTAGAGTCGTTGGTCCCTAAGGACATCGATGTTAATCAGTTTGAAACTATGGTGGGATATCTCACCACGCCGCACCATGTCACCTTCTTGGATCAAGACTACTCATCACATAAAACCAACCACAATGATGCATTACACATAGAAACTTTTGCCCACAAGCACAAAGTTAGACAGGTTTTAGTAGATGGCAGAGCAGGGTTGAATATATGCTCCCTCAAATTGGTTAAGGCTCTTGGGTTCTCTGATGCATGCATAGACCCAACGAAAAGCATAGTGATCAAAGCATACGATGACGAGGAATGCTCTTCACGGGGTGTTATCTCTCTCCCTATCAGAGTGGGACCGGTCATTGTAGACACAACTTGCCAGGTCCTGGATTTGGAACTACCATATAACATCTTACTTGGTCGTCCATGGATTCACGCCTTAAAAGTCATTCCGTCTACATACCATCAATGCCTCAAGTTTCCTTTTGATGGTACAGAAGTCACCATATACGGAGACCCCGACCCTTTCCAATATTGTACCAATTTAAGGGGTATCTCCAAAAAATTGAGTACAAATTAACTGAGAAGCACTTGGCTCCTCGTCATCCAAATACATCGACCCTTCCACACTCACGTCATCTTCCACATCCGCTACATCCACGTCTTCCGCCGTACCACCACCTTCCACCAACCCTAAGACTGAATCAACTATCAAAATCCAGGACCTCGGCTGCGGAGAGTTCAAACTAAATACAGCATACAGCATAACTACAATACCCACTCCTCCAAAGATATATGGTCGGCCATGTTTCAGAATGGAACCTCAAGAAACTTTCAAAGTTCCCCCGAATACAGTTTTTATCAAGTGGGGAGACATGAGTGATGAAGACCTTGCTGACATCATGGGATGGATCTATAAGGATACAGTCACATTACCCCCATTACCAGTTCAAATATATGGCAAAGGTTATGACTTCATGAAGGCTAAAGGATACGATGGTACTAGTGGCCTAGGAAAAGACAAAACTGGCCGAAGGGAACCCATAGAAGTTTTTCAAATTCTAAAGTATCTTGGATTAGGGTTTGGATCACTTGCCAATGACGATCGATGTACTTCTGGACTTTCAAATGAGTGAGTACATGCTTCAAAAAGTGTCGAGACTACTAGGGAAACCCTAACCGAAACTGACTCCCACGAGTGGGAATTTGGCTCAGAACGATCCCTTAGTGACTGTTGTCTTGATGATTTGTTTGTCGAACCAGGGGAACTGACCTCTGAACAATGATTTTGGCAAACATTCAAAATTGAACAAGCACCAAATAGTCAAAAACCCACTACCACCTCCCAGGACATACAACACCCGTCATCTGAACCCCATCAGTCCAATCCATCTGAGGTATCAGACAACATTGACAACCAGAGCTCTACAACCTTCACTCCCTATTTTGACAACAAATATGACACTAGTGAAGGAGAATATTGGATAGAGTCCGATGTCGAGTTGGATGATGATAACCTCATTTACAACATTACTGAATCCATCTGCATGTTGTCCGCATCCTCACCCCAATTCACTAGCCTTGATGATGGCATTTCTTTAGTTTACCCTGAACTAGTCGATTGGGACCAACAAGGACCGCCAGTTTCTGGACACATTTCAGAATGATGAGGCAATAGCTGAATTCATGGGATTACGAGAAGGAATACCCAGTGGGGACCACAAATCCGAATTCACCATTGATTTAGGACTGCACCGCATACTTCAGCGTAGACTGTTCAGTCCTTTAGTTGCAAAAGTAAAAATAAAACAAAAAGTGAAACGTCTCTAGGTGAAAACCGAAAGGCACCTCTTGATGATAAAATAGTAAAAATAAAGGACATATTTGCGGGTGAAAACCTCCCTGAGGCGCCCAAAGATGGAGGACTGGACTTTCTCCCCATGCAACAGGAGAAATCGGCCATGCTTATTGAGGACACAATAGAGGATAACATTTCAACTACAGAAAACCCCAAGATGGTCCTATTTGCTGCATCATTGACTGACGAAGAGAAACCAGAATTTCATAAATTCTTTGCAGAACGAAAAATCAATTTCACGTGGTCCTATGCTGACATGCCGGGATTGGACCCCGAACTAGTTCTGCATCATCTGCCACTATTACCCAATGCTAAACCAGTCAAGCAGAAGTTGCGCAAAATGCATCCCCAAGTTGCTCTATTGGTCAAGGCCGAATTAAAGAAATTACTGGATGCCAGATTCATAAGGTCTATAGATTATGCTGAATGGATTTCCAACCTAGTGTCGGTGACAAAGCCCAATGGGCTGATTCGGGTATGCACAGACTTTTGGGATCTAAATAAAGCATGTCCAAAGGATGACTTTCCTTTGCCCAACATTGACATCATAGTTGACCTAACTGCAGGATATGAGATGCTATCCCTCATGGATGGTTTCTCCGGCTATAATCAGATCCACATTGCTCCTGAGGATCAGCACAAAACGGCATTTACTTGTCCATGGGGTACATACTGTTGGAACGTCATGCCCTTTGGTCTCAAAAATGTAGGTGCCACATATCAAAGGGCTATGACCACGATCTTCCATGACATGATGCACAAAATAATGGAGGATTATGTAGATGACCTCTTGGCCAAATCAGCAACAAGGAAAGATCATTTGAAGGTACTCGACATAATTTTCAAGAGACTTGAAGAGTACAAAGTTCGGCTAAACCCTAAGAAGTGTGTTTTTGGGGTCACGTCAAGTAAACTATTGGGGTACATAGTTTCCCAAAGAGGCATAGAGGTTGATCCGGCAAAGGTCAAAGCAATTATAGACATGCCTCTGCCCAGAGGGATCAGTGAACTCAGAACTCTGCAGGGCAGAGTATAATCTATTCGTCGTTTCATAGCCCAATTGGCAGATAAGTGTCATCCGTTCCAGTACCTGTTGCGCAAAAGTGTCCCCTTTGTATGGATGGATAAATGTCAAGAGGCCTTCCAGCAAATCAAAGATTACCTGTTGTCAACACCAGTACTCATGCCGCCCATTCATGGAAAGTCGTTGATTCTATACATCTCCACTACTAGTTCAGCATTGGGGGCATTGCTGGCCCAAAATGATCACGAAGGAAAAGAAAGAGCAATCTATTACATCAGCCGCACATTGATAGGCTATGAGTTGAACTACACATACATTCAATGTGCATGCCTCGCTGTTGTCTTCACATCCCAAAAACTAAGACACTATATGCTCAGCCATCAAACACAACTGGTTGCCAAGATTGATCCATTAAAATATCTACTAAGTCGAGCAGCATTAACAGGCCGGTTGGCAAAATGGGTCATGATCCTAAGCAAGTATGACATACAGTATGTTGAGCACAAGGCAATAAAAGGGAAAGTAATAGCAGATCAACTAGCAGATGCACCGATTCAAGCCACTCATCCATTAGTAACTGATTTTCCCGATGAGTCCATTTTTCATGCAGAACCGGCATCACCATGGAAACTGTATTTTGATGGGTCTCATATTGGTCATGGCTCAGGCGCTGGAATCTTGTTTATCACACCACAGGGGGATTCAATTCCTAAGTCATTCAGGATCGCTTTCCCTTGTACAAATAACATTGCCAAATATGAAGCGCTAGTCACAGGTCTCAAGTTGGCAATCAAATGGAAAATTCAGACATTGCTTGTATTCGGGGATTCCCAGCTTGTGATCAACCAAGTGAATGATGACTATGAAACAAAGGATGAGAAGTTGCTTCCCTACAAGAGGATGGTGGACAGTTTCCTGACATACTTTCAATCGATTTCTTTTGAGCGAATCCCCAGGGCACAGAATAAGGCAGCTGATGCAATGGCTACTATCAGTTCTCTCTTGGACATCCCTAAAAATGTGCCACAATTTGAGTTCTTAGTGGAACAGCTTTTTGATATCGGCATATGATATCGAGGAGTCAAAAATGGTTTGTGAACTTGTGGTCCCAACTCTCCTTGAGTATCAAGACATTTATGAATACCTAAAATCTCAAACCCTTCCACTGAACCTGTCCAATAACCAAAGGAAGTCCTTCATTAGAAAATCTGCAAGGTATGCTATTGTCAGTGACACCCTATACCGCCATAGTTTCAACGATACCCTCCTTAGATGTCTTGACACTGATGAAGCACGTACGACCTTACGATAAGTGCACAACAGTATATGTGGATCTCATTCAAGTGGTCCTACTCTGGCTAAGAAACTAATGAGACTTGGATATTATTGGCCGACCATGGAAAAGGATGCAATTGACTATGTCAGGACTTGTCACGAATTTCAAATACATAGTGACTTGGTTCATGCTCCAGCACAGGAACTCCGGCCCATCACTTCTCCTTGGCCCTTCGCTCAATGGGGACTCGACCTCGTGGGTAAGATTCATCAAACCTCAGCCAATGGCCATAAATTCGATATTCGCAGCGGGTGGTTGGTATTCCATTCGGCATATATTACCCGGCAAACAAATATCAAATTTTATCCTTAATTACATCATTTTCAGTATATGGCCTTCCATAGTCCATCATCGCGACCAGCGAGCGTCAGTTCAAAACCAAGATAATAAAGTGAGTGTGGCGATTCCATATCAACTTACCACTTTTCATCTCATACTACCCACAAGAAGCGGCCAAGGCTGAGGCCATCTAATAAAACCATTGTCGGGGATCCTAAAAATTTGTCAATGATCTTTGATGTTGGCACATAACAACCACAACTCTGTGGGCTTACCGAACTAGCATTCGTACACTTACAGGAGCTACACCATTTTCCCTAGTCTTCGGCGCTGAAGCCATCTTACCCATTGAGGTCAAAATTCTTTCGCTACGAGTTTCCTTGAAGGGTCTAACCAATGAAGAGGAGTACTGACAATCACGCTTGCATGAGCTGGAAATGCTGGAAGAAAGAAGACAAAACTCACTGAATCACCTTCAAGCATATCAGAACCACCTTTGTCGCAACTACAATAAAAAGGTTATGGTTAGAAAGTTTGACATCGGCGACCTAGTTCTAATGCAGAACCCCAAGAACCAAGCAGACAGAGAAAAGCCAGGAAAATTTGAACCAAACTGGCTGGGTCCCTATATTATCATATCTTCTTTTGGTTCTGGGGCTTATCAATTGGCAACTCCTAGATGGGGAACAGTTGACAAAACCCATCAACGGTTTACATCTCCGAAAGTTCTGCGCATAGCATCAGAGGATGGAGCTGAAAGCCATAAAACACAAAAAAAAAAATTGAAAAATTAAAAAAATCATCACCCTGATGAAAACCTGGCAAACAGGCGTCCTGGTGACACCAAAAAAATCAAAAAGTCAAGAAAATAGTAGAGAGAAAAATGATTCGTTCAATAGTGAAAACCTGGCAAACAGGCGCTTTGGACAAGTACCATGGTGAAAACCTGGCAAACAGGCACCATGCGTAATCAATCATTGCTCTGCCATCTACTGTCACTTGGTCTAACTTGGCCTAGGATGAAAGGTATTTCTGCCATTATTCTGTAAATCGCCATCACATCCTACCCTACCTGTCATAGTAGATAAATGATTGACATCAAGTCCTGACGACTGTCCATCTAGCAAGTCAGCAGCATCTCATCCATATTCCTTGCAAATGACTAAGTCTTAGACCTGACTGGGGGCAAAATGTTTATCATGAAACTGTAGTGGATGTCACACATGATATTGACAATTGGAAAAAAGTCCTGAAAAAAGACAAAAACATTGGCAAAAAGTCCTGAAAAAAGACAAAAACATCATAAAAGTCCTAAAAAAAGACAAAAACATCATAAAAAGTCCTTAAAAAAAAGACAAAAACATCATAAAAAGTCCTAAAAAAAAGATAAAACATCGCAAAATGTCCTGAACAAAGACAAAAAAACATCGCAAAATGTCCTAAAAAAAGACCTAAAAATCATAAACGTCCTGAAGAAAACCACAAACAAAAACATCAGATTGCTCGAAGCACGCAAGCACACTATCATCTCTGGTCAAAGTCAATCAAGTCAATCATTCTTTATCATTTGTTGAACTACGTTGTCTCTGCGCATTTGCTACGTAGGCAAGACTCATACTTGAGTCCCCGAGACATTAGGTCAGTCCTCTTAGGTTTGTCAAAATAAAACCATGACACAATCTTTGCTCATCAAGACAAAGTCATTGGTCGTGTCGAACTACGAGGTCTTTGAGTGTATGACGTAGGCAAGGCCATCTATCGATGAGCCCCCGAGGCCGCACTAGGTCAGTCCATTAGGGTTCATGGCACTACACTGGCACACACGTCAAAAGTCTTCAATCAATTTAGACATGGGAAAACTCCTAAAACAAGGTAAAACAATCATTTATTCAGCATGGCAATCTCATCAGCACATCACGCATATCATCAAGGCAATATTGGCATATAGTCAAAACACAAGTCAAACTCGGTCAAAGCAGGTCAAATCATCATAAACTGGTCAAACTGTCAAAATTTTGGTTAGTCTTTAGATGAGTCCTTCTGAACGATAACCTCTGTCATTTATGCCTTAGGATGTGTCCTTCCTAGGCGTCGTCATCGTCATTCAACATTTTGAGTGATCCTCTTGACATCTAAAGATCACTCTTCACGACATCAGTATTCTTCAGATGTGTCCTTCTGAAGAACCAACTCTGTCATTTATGCCTTAGGATGTGTCCTTCCTAAGCATCATCATTATTTTGAGGGACCCCTTACGACCATTAGGGATCAAATCCTCTAGTCATCGGCATTATTCAGGATGTGTCCTTCCTAAATTCACCAATTCTCGACATTTTCCAAGGTCAATCAAAACTTTTAAACATTTCGACATCTCGACATTATCAAACATGGCATCTTGACATCAAAACAATGGATATCCAGATGCACTTGGCAAACACTTGACAATTGTCTTTTGCTTTTTTATCATGTTATTAGTTTTTCAGCGAGATCCCACTAAGTAGGATTTAGAGAAGCAACGACATAGTATGACAATTAACACACATGACTACTAGCTTCTCAGCGAGATCCTGATTCTAGGATTTAGAAAAGCAACGACATATCATGATAGGGACTTTAGTTTGTATTTTGACAATCATGCTACTAGTTTCTCAAGGATGTCCTGGAAACAAACTTTAGAGAAGCAGCGACGTTTCATGATTTTTCCTTGTCTTTTTCTGCTTGTTGATTATGACAAAAGACTGGGGCAGTCACACTCCTGGTATGAGTCATGATCATCCTTGTCTGTGACTATTTGTCTTACGTAATGGTACGACCTTGCACACCTTGATCTATGTCATATCATGGTGTTTGTGGGCCATTACAATAGTCTGCCCAATGATGATTAAGAGCAATAAGTACTAATGCCCTATGGTAAAGTTTTGAAGGATTTGGTCTAGGAATTAACATGCATTTTTCATTAGTCTAGTCATCTTCTCTTCTTCGATTTGGTCATCTTCTCTCATCAGTCTCATCATCTTCTCTCGTCCATCTCATGATGATATCCTGTGACATCAAAAAAAAAAAACATAAGTGCATACATGATCATATACATTGCATTAGGTCCATATATCATCCATGGCATTAAATCATATACCTAATCACAAAGCATGGCATTATCATAATCATCAGCATCGCATCTTTTACATAGGTATATCATGCACATCATTAACATAATCATATAAATAAGCATTGCATCATCATGGCATCAAAAATCACAAATAGGCATCATAAGTCATACATCATACATGTCATAATACATAAAGCAGAGAGCATCACATAAAACATGTAGGTCGCATCAAAACTGCATCATCATATAATGTCATCTCAAAAAGGTACAATGTCACAGGATAGACTCAACGGATATCCCAAAAATGGAGCTCACAGGCTCAATAATATACATAGTGTGTCAAAATACAAGTATACCCCTAAGGTAGGCTCTCATCATCCCCTCGAGGTGGGGAATGTGGTGGCTGAGGCCCTGTCACTGGCTCTGAAGCAATAGGGGGCCCTATAGCAACCTCTGTCCGAGAAACTGATGGAACCACGAGTGACGGTATCATCCTAACACTGGCAAACACCTGTGAGGTCAATGCTGCCGGACTCTGGGAGGTAGACGGATCTATCACTGGCGGTTGATCCTGTACTAACCTCTGCGCTGAAACTGTGGAAACCTCTGCCTGTGCCACTAACGGAGCTGCAAAGGATGGTGCCATCTCAACAGTATAGAACATCTGTGAAGTCACTACTGCTGGACTCTAAGAAATAGAAGGATCTGTCACTGGTGGTTGTACTGATCTCTGCACCAAACCAATCAACCTAGGACTAGGAGTGTGCCTGCACGAATGATGGGACCTGTGCCCTAAAGTGTGCCCTGTCGAGGTAGATCCTCCAACACTAGTATGGCTCCTCGTACCACTGCCACTGCCTGACCTGTGTCTGCTACCTGTCCTCGTCTGTGATCGAGACAAGGTAGGATCTCGTCGCTCTAGCGGCACTGCCTGCGCATAGAGAGTCTGGTACTGCCCCAGTCTCGTGCTAACTCTGGCCAACTCCTGAGTCATGTCTCCCATAGGTCCTGTGCACAAGGCTGCAAACTCGGTACACCACTGGGCTGCATCCTGTTGGCGGATCACCGCCTGATCCCACTCTACCCGAGCTACCTCCAGAGCTGACTGTAAAGACTTGACCTGTGCCAAGCTAGCGTCCAATCTCTGCTGAAGGTATGCCACTCTCTGATCTGTTGTGACATCTGGCGGCAACCTTGAAGAGGATGGTATCTCCTCCTCCCCCTCCACCATCTGCCATCTCAGAAGCCTCTCAGCCTCATCCATGGCATCGTCCTCATCATCATCATCCTTGGCCTCCTCCTCCTGTCCCCTCACCTCTGCCTCCTCCTCCTGTCCCCTCATCTCCTCCTCCTGTCCCCTCACCTCCACCTCCTCCTCCATCCTCACCCTCCTCCTCACCAACCTCATGGATAGCATCTAACGCCACCCTCGCCACTCGTGGGCGCACCCTCTGGACCTGTCTATGTCCATCTCGTCATCGCCTCCTGCCATCTCCACCATCATCCGCCTCTGCCTCCATCCCCACCCTTGCCTCCGTCTCTACCTCCATCCCCACCTCGGCCTCCATCCCCACCCCTCCCTCCATCATCCCCACCCCTCCCTCCATCTTCATTCCTGCCTCTACCTCTACCTCTGCCTCCATCTCTGCCTCGGCCACCTCGTCTGGCTCGTGGAACCCGCGGAATAACTGACCGCCTGTCGACTGGTGCTGGCCCGTCAGGATCTGTCAATGGCATGGGTCTGCGTGCCTGCCACCATAGATCATATGTCGGCGTCGTACCAGGATCTGTTGCTCCTCTCCAACCCCAGGCCTGGGCTACTAGCCCGTCTATCTACTGTGTCACAAAGGCCACTGGGATGGCCGGCCCCCATGCATACTCTCTGGATGACCTGGCATACTCTACTGTCCCCACAGGCACATCTTGCTGCTCTCCGAACTGCCTAAGGACACGCTGCAAGAGGTACATCTCAATTATCAGTGACGTCTACACTGTCCTGCCAATCAGATATTTGTACTACCTACAGAAGCTGAGATGCTCGTCCTCATCGTCCCATGCTGCACAGTCTCTGTACGGCCTCCAGATGAATGTCACCATGGTGTCAATCCTATGCCGCCACCACCCTGTCTCGCCCATATGGGTCTGTTGTAATGCGCCGGCATAGTAGTAGGAGTAGGGCATCCCCTCAACTAGCTACGATCTATCAATAGGAGGGCGGAATATAGCAATGTGCTCCCATGCCCAGATCATCATAAGAGTGGTCCCGCAGGAGATACTCTCTCCTCTCCTGTACGCGATGTCATGAAGCTGATGGTAAAGCATCCCTAGCAGGCAAGGACCCCACGCATAAACTGTCCTGTCTCGCCTCATGCCAACCAGGACGTCTCCCCAACCAATCGGAAATCCATGTCCTCGCCGGTCAGGAATCAAGATACCCACAATCATCGTCGCCAAAAATGCATCGAAGCGCCCATAGTGCTCCGCCATGAACTCCCATCGGATCTCATAGCCTTGAATCCCCAGTCCAGCGCCCTAATCCTGATAATAGGCACGGAAGGTCTGCTCGCCATGCCATGGATCATAGACAATCCGCTCCCCTCGAATAGGAATCCAGAGAATCCGGTAGATGTCCTCCAAGGTAATGGTGGTCTCACCTATCGGCAAGTGGAAGGAACAAGTCTCAAAATGCCATCGCTCGCAAAGTGCAGTCAATAATCCCCTGTTCGCTCGAATGGTGGGCATGAACGCAGCATAGAATAAACCCAAGCGCATCAATCGTCGCCGCTCTCGCGGGCCCAACTGATCGGCAAACCGAAAGGTGGTCGGTCTGCTCTCTCTCGTATAAATAGGGGCAAGCTGCCTCTGCAAAAAGATGAACACTGCGTCAGTACCTTTCAGACAATTTTCAGCATCATGAAAAGCAACTAAGGTCATGTACACATCAAAACAAGTTTTCTTAAGGAAATAGGCAAGTGCGTCACAACCAGGCAGTTGCGTCACGAAAAGACAACTGCGTCGTTCAAAAAAACAATTGCATCTCGAAATATCAATTGCGTCATGAAAATTAACGAATGCGTTGCAACATGGTGAATGCAACACGCATTGGCAATTGCGACTTTCAAAAAAGCAATTGCATCGCAAAATTGCGATTGCGGCATTCCGGGGGTCTAATGCGACTCGACAAGTCACTTGCGTCGCGCGAAATGTCAAATGTGGCGCAAACAACCGGTGCAATCAATTTGGTCTTGGCACTTGCATCGCGACGCATCAAATGCGTCGAATGCGAAGGAAATTGCGACTTACGCGAACACATATGCGTCGCGGCGCAAGCGTTGACTAACCTAGAAAGCATTAAATGGCATGCAAAATGATAAAATGACAAAGTGAGGTTAAGGTACATACCGCCAGCTCTGAGCCCTCTAGCCGTCTGAAGGTCCTCACGATCTCTCCATGGTGCTCTGACACTGGAATAACCATCCTCGATGCTGCACCTTTCACTCTGAGCTCTCAAGTTTCGCAAGGTAAATAGTAAAAGTGAATTGACTTTAACCCCCTTTGTCAACCTATTTATAAGGTCAAAATGACATTTTTCAAACAAAGTCAATACTAGAGGCTCGTTTGAACACCTTTGACTTCCTCGTAAGTTGCTTTAAACATGTCAGAATCTGAAACCGACTGCACCGTTATTTTTCTGGTCATCAAATTGATTTATCGGGACCCTTTGCAAATTTTTCTGGCCCTGACTCAAAATTTGAAAATTTTCCGAGGGGGCAATGATACTCTGTACCCTCGCTGGGGCATATTCTTGGCTTATTTTTCTTTGTCACAATGCGATAAGCAACATTATGACAAAGAGGGGCAAAATGTAGACACCTAAAAATGACCTAGGCCTGCAAGCTTCATTTTTATCACTTTCATCCTAGCATAATTATGACATTTAATTATGTCCTTGGTCCACATTCGACTATTAATTAAATAATTTATAATTGTTTAATTAATTCATGTCTTTATATTCTTCTTGATTATTAAATAAATGAATTACATTTATTTATTTAATACGTCACTAACTATCTTAATTAAATAAATTGATTAATTTATTTAATTAATTAATCTCATCTCCTAAATTAAATAATTAAATTTAATTATTTAATTGCCAATTAATATTCTTCTCATTTTAAATAAATTAAATTATTTAAAATGTCATGTCAATCTTAACTGTCGGTCCTTTTTGATAAATAATCTGAAAAGATTATTTATTATCTCTCAAAATCCATAATTTGAATTAATTTAATTCAAATTGGTAATTAATCTTCCAAAAATCAAGCAATCGGGCAGATTCTTGATTTTCTAAATCTTATCTTCAGTCCACATCTTATCTCTTTGATTTTTTGAATCTTGCAAATAAGGCAATCTTATCTTTTGGATTTTTCGAAAATCTTTATTTTCTAATTAATTTGTCTCATTTATTCTCCACCGTCGATTCGATTTTATTTTGACCGTTCGATTAAGGATTTTGCCCTAACCCTAATTAGGGATTCTTAGGTGTAATCTGGATCATTCATTTCATTAATTTATCTCGTCCGTCCATTCGAAATGGCCTTTTCTATAAAATGCCATCTTCTTCCCACTTTTCAAACACACACACATGCTGACATTTTGCATAGTTATTATAGGCATTTGCTCTCACACTTAGTTTGTCATATGCAATTTCATTATTTATTATTGTAGTCATTTAATCAAGTCATGGCATTGTTTTAGGCATAGACATTGTCAATCATAGGCTTTTAGACATAGGCATTTAGATTTTGAATAAATCCTTCAAAACTTGCTTTAGTCTTGTCATTTGTCATAATTGCTCATACATGAATCTAAGGGCAACATTTTACTGCAAGCTAGGAGGTGTAACGAAGGTGAAGCATGGAAGAGGAAGACTTATGGTAATATCGTTCCTTTTGTTTTCATCATTTTTCCTTTGTGCTTCGTTATTTTTAATGGATTTTAGTGTTATTGATCTAACAATCTAACAAATCTGATTTTTCCCTTGATTACAATACACACACACACATACACATATATATAGTGATGGAAAATGTTTCCCTTTACATTTTTGCACTTAATTTGGGAATAATTAATGTTAAAATCAACCTAATGTCACCTTGATCTAGTGTTGTAATGTTTTTTACACATTCACATTAGGTTTAGTATCCTTTTAAGCTAAATAAACCTAATTTTTCCTTAATTTAGTGTTGTAAAGTGTATTTATTTACACCTTCACATTAAGTTTAGGGCCCTTGTAAACTAAATAAACTTAATGGTGAATTATTTAAGGTGTTGTAAAGTGTATCCTAACACTTTCACACTAATCTAGGGTTTTATCAATTAATTGCACTTATCTATGTCTTAATTGGCCCTATTTTGCATCCACAAGCCTTATTAAATGCATTTGTTTGGAGATAATCCTAAGATTTATTGTATGACCAGTCATAATTCAGTGTTTTAGGTCTTTTTTTCTAGATTTAGTGATCTAGGACTCATACGCCACCTTGAGCGTATGATTCCCACCTAGGTCTCGAGACCTTATTTTAAGTTTCACATTAAACAAAACCTGTATTGGAGTTTTTTCTCTAGTTTTGAGCCACTGGGACTCATACACCACCTTAAGCATATGAGTCCCACTCTAATCAGGACCTAATTTAAATTCATTTTTTGGTGGGATTTCATCTTCCTAGATCATATGTTGGCTTGTAGTGCTGTAATTTTGAGGAATTTGGCATAGATAAGTATAAATACAAGGTTATTTCACTCATTTTCACCTAAGAATTTCAAGAGAGCATTCCTAATAGCAAGTTTTTTATTACATGAACTCATAAGAGTATTCAAGGACATTCAAGAGTATTTCTAAAGCATTCAAGGGAAAATTTCTTCATCATTTGTTGCAGCAATTCAAGATCCATCATCATGTCAAGGGCATAATGCATCAAGCATGTTGTTGAGCTAGTGTTATGATGTAGCATTCAAGGTCCAAGTTAAGCATTGTTTCATATCCAATTCAAGATCCAGATCTATGTTCTTCATGGTCACTTCATGTTAGATTGCATATTTACATTGCAAGACATCATTCAAGGTATCATTGTTCATGTTTCATGTTACATGTCCATGTTTCATTGTTTCATCATATGGTTTAATTACCTAAACGAGCTTTGACCAAGGAAACCCCCTATTTACTAACAAACAACAAGTTTTTATCTCTCTCTACATGTGTGATTGCAGATCTAGGTGTCTTGGAGCTTAAAGATTCTTTGAGGATTGAGTTGCAAGATTATGGAAAGTTTCCAATTTATCAAAAAGTTGGTATCTTCATGGAAAGTCACCTGTACAGACCATAATTCAAAGTTTCATATCTGAAAACAAAATGTGGAATGAAGAGTAGAGATAGCAGAAAAGATTCAGATCTTGACCCTCCAAAAAAGAAGATTGGGACTAATACACCACTTATGGTGTATGAGTCCCAATACAGTGATTTTTCCATATTTAAGGAGATTCAGACTCATCACTACCAGATTCTTATTTCCACCTAGAAACCCTAATCTGGGACTAATATGCCCAGCCTAGCATATGAGTCCAAGTGAGCATTAAAATTAGTATTTTTAGGATTTTAGGCCTTCTTCTAAGCACTTTCATCTTCCCAATTGAACCTCTATACTTTTCCAATTTACTGTTCTAAGTTGAGTTCATTTCTAGATCATTTACTTAATTCTTGCACATCATTAGGTTTTATCATTAGTTTTTGCATGTTACTAGTCTTTACAAGCCCTAGCTTGGTGGTGAACCCCCCTTTAGTCCTTAATCACACCCTAGAACAATCTTTAGCATATCTCTTTCACTTACTCCATCCTTGGATTGAGATTTCTAAGGTTTCCCTGAGTGAAACTAAGTGAAATAGGTCCTAAACCCAAGTTCCATCTTCCCAAGAGATTGGAGCACCCTATTTCCTTCATTTCATTTTGGTGAACCCAACATGAACACCTCATTTTTTATTTGGAGTACATCATAGACCTAGATCTAGCTTACATTAACTTTGCACTAGGTTTTGTATTAGTTAATTTGCATCTAGGGTTTCAAAATCTTGCATTAGTGAAAAGTGCATATAGGTTCCATTTTTGTATCTTGCATCACTGAATTTCATCTTAAATTTGTAATTGCACTTAGTCCAGACATCATGCAAACTAGAAAACCTAGTATTCACTTAGAATTTTTTGAAATTTGTGCAAAAACCCTAATCTGGGATTCATAAACCCCTCTAGGTGATTTAGTCCCAGTATAGGTTGTTTTTCCTACTTTTTGGGAATTTTGTATTGTGTATTTTTCAGCATTTGAATCCCTGAAAAACCCTGACTAGGACTCATACACACCTCTAGGTGATTTAGTCCTAGATCATTCCTGAAACTACCATTTACAAAATTGAGAAACCTCATTTCTATACTTCCTAGGCTTGCTAATAACCTATAGTATCAGTTTGGAAAGTTTCAATAACAACTATTTTATGTATCTAGGTCAAATCATCCATGTAGTGAAGTCATTTTTAAAAAATTTCAAAATTCATTTCAGTAAATTAAAATTTTCATATTTGTAGGACATTTGTTTACATTTCAGAAATATTGCATAATTTAGATAGCTTACTTTTTCATGTTAGCATGTTTTCTTTTCAATAATTTAGTGTCCCTAGAGTATCACATGGATTGTATGATTCTATTTTCCGTACTCATGACAATAATATAGGAAAAAAATGAAAAATTTAACAAGCATGTTGGATACCCTCCTAGTATCTATCAGATTTGCAAGAATGACATAACACAAGAGGATGCAAGTGTGGACAAACATAACAATCATAATTGTTCTTCTCTAGATACCTCTCCTATTAGTGATAAAGGTATCTTGGTGAAAGAAGGTACAATCATTGATATTCTTGATTGTCCCTCCCCTCCTCCCCCATTGGAAGATGTTAGGAAACAAGATGATGAGATCATTGAAACATTTCTTAACACTTCTCCTACTTGTGAGAATGCTTTAATGAAAGAGGATAAAATCGTGAACAATCTTGAAAAACACATTTGTGAAGAGGATATGTTGGTATCAAGAGATCCTATGATTAAGAGTTATAGAATTATTTCTCCCCTTCCTAATGTTCCTAACATTTGGAAGGGTATTTTTGAACAAGAGGATCAAATCATTGGTACACATGAAAATCATAGTTTTCCTTCCCTTGATGCCTCCCCTATTTGTGATGAAGTTACTTTACAAAATATAATCATGGAATGTGATGAACCTCCTGAAAGCTTTCCTACTAGGGTAAATAGCATGGAACAAAGAGAATGAGACCTTAGAAAATAGGAATGAAATCATGGATAATCATGACAATCACATTTTTCCTTCTCCTAGTTGTGAAGAAGATATTTTAGTGTTTGAAGATCAAACCAATGAAAGTAATGAGAATCCTATTTTCCTCTCTCCCCCTAGGGGAAAATTTATTGAACAAGAGGATGCCATCATTGATAAACAAGACAATCCAACCATTGATAACTCCCTTACTTGAGATGAAGTCATTTTTGAAGAACAAACCTTTGAATGTCATGAACATCTAGTTTATAGTTATCCTAAAAACTATCCTCCTAGGGAGGATATCATGGTGCAAGAAAATTACATGGAAACATTTCTTTAAAACAATAGTGATTTGAATTCCTTAGATGATGGTGAAAAGATGACACTAGACTTCCCTTCATTACAAAAACATCAAAATGAAACCGCTGAGGATATGAATGCACAAGTGTCCATTAGATCTCCCTTGATTAATGGACCTCCTACATACCCTATAGGACATCTTAAGAATCCTCTAATTCTTTAACCACCCTCATAATGACCACAAACTGAAAACAAACCAAAACTTATCCTTTACCCACCTAAGAATAATGTTTCGTAACAACAAAGTTATAATATTGTTTCTCATACATATAACACTAGAAACAATCTGCAACCAAGAAAAACACCTTCAACATCCCTCCCACTACCTAACCCTATCCTTCCTAGTGCCCCTCATTTTCCTTTGCAAAGTGGAAATGAGTATGATCTTGTTGAACAAATAAAATACTCCTACTAACATATCATTATGGGACCTTATTCAAGCATCCCCTCATTATCAAAAAATGATTCAAAGTTCTTTACAACAAGTTCAGGTACCCCCCTACTATGCAATCAAATGATGTGGAAGCCCAATTTCAAGCTATAACACCAAACAACATGGACATTACTTTTCATCAACATGAGCTACCACCTTCATGATAATAGCTATCTATAATAGGATGGGAATAAAGTGAACCATTGTTTATAATGGCTCCGCTCTTAATGTGTATTGTGAAACTTTTGGATAGACTTGGTGTGGATAAATCGAGAATTGAACTTGATTCCTTATCGATTTGAGGATTTGACAATGTAGGAAAGCAACTGCTTGGTGTGATTACTTTTCCTATTACAATTGGAAAGGCTACCTTAAAAACTCCTATTCATGTCATGCCTCGTGATCTTTCATGCAATCTTCTTTTACGAAGACCTTGGATCCATGAGATGCATACAGTGTCTTCGACTCTTCATCGTATCATGAAATATTTCTATAACAATAAAGTGTACCAAGTTGAAATAGACCCTGAGCCTAAAAGTTGCTTACAAGTTGAAAAAGGAAAGACAAATCCTCTAAACACATTAATTCCAAATTTGAACATAGAACCTATAAATGAAGAGAAACAAGAGATAGGAAAAATGTCAAAACTATTAGAAGATGATTGAGGTTCCTTATATTTCACACCAACATTCATGGAAGAATACAAGATCATAACAAAGAATTTGAAAAGGGAAAAGAAAAAGCAGTATTGTAAATACAAAACTCAAATAAACCTTCTATAGCATCCACCTTAACTACTTTAGAAGATCAAGGAAATTACACAAAAAACTTTGACAAAACTGATTATGCACAACCATCGAATCCTAAAGAAATAGCTTTATGGAAAAGGTTATGAACTTATGAAGCAGCTTGGATATAAGGGAAAATGATGTGGTGCTAAAGAAAAAGGTATCCATGTCCCTATAGAGCCTAACATGCAAGGAATGACTAGTGGTCTTGGTTAATAGCCCTCGAAAGAAATAAACAAGCCTTCATTCAATGTCAACACTATTACAAAAGACTCCTCTAAGCCAACTTTAACATTAGTGCATCCTGAACTGATAGACACTAGTGGTCCTCATTATTGTCCTTTGAAAGAAATAGAGAAATATTTGCTTAATATCAATGTCATCACACAAAACACTAACAATTGGAATATGTTATATTTTACACCTTATAAAGAAGAAAACAAAATCTCACAATCTAAAGAGTCTTTTGTAACTATGACACATTGTACTAAGCAAGAGACGTCTTTGTCACAAAATAAAGGAACATCTACTTTTGATCAAGAGAGTATATTGTCGAGACTCCTCCAAGATCGTTTGATATCCCTCCCTCTAAGGACATGAAAGAAAGTTTACTACAAGAATTCATTTTGTGCATATCATAGAGTTCATGGTATTCTACTAATGAATGTAAATTTTTGGGTAACAAAATTCAACATCTTAAGGAGTGTGGTGCTCTTCCTTGTGTTGAAGCACCTCATTCCTCTAATTGATAATTATTTTCATATCATTTTAGATCATCCTTGTCCTATACTAAGTGGGGGAAAGGGGTTAAGTATCCTTGTCCTCATATGTCACTTGTTTTTGTCTCTTTTGGCTAGTTGACTACCTCCCATGTATATATAAGAGCAACCTTGGGATCTGGAAGACATGCCTTAAGTTGGCTCTCATGTGACATACTTATTCATGATGTAGTTTCATTTAGGAACATATGACTTGGCATAGGGCTCTCTGAATAAATTATCATGTCTTCTTCTACTTTAAATCAATTGCTCACATCAATGGTATTAGCAACCACTTTAAAGTGGGGACATACATCGATACTCATGTTTCACTATACAATTTTATTTATTCTTTTGATGTGTCCCTTTATTGGTGGTTTTATTGGGCTTGATATCCTTTGAGAGCGTGATATTTCTTTGACTCATCCTCTCTTGGATATATTAGGAACAATGCTCCCTAAGAAGAGACTTTACATGAACTAAGAAAATTCCCTTTGAATTTACCTTTACACTTTTTTGCATTTACAATATATGTTATATGGCCACCTTGCATAACACACTTTGCTTGCAGTTCCATCTTATTTTTTCATGAGTTTCAAGCATAAGAAGCTTTGCTTGCCTCATGAAGCTTGAAAATCATTTTTGTGTGGCGCCTTATCAAAGTTATCAAGATGTATACCTTTGGTATGGTTGTACGTATGGGATCTGATCTTAGGTGTGACTTTCCCATAGCCACTTGCTTGTGTGTGTGAGCACATACCGACTATGTGTGTATGTGTCTCACCTCTCTGGGGGATAACCTAGTGGATGGCCTAAGGTTCCACTAGCCCTTGTGAGCATGCATTTGGTTTCCATAGTGGAAAACATGTTCCACTTGTAAGCCACCCTTTTGGATACTCACCTATTGGATATCTTGAAGTTTTGTTGCCTTAGAGTGAGCTTGTATTTTTGGAAAAATAGCTTAGATCTAATCCACAATGTGTGGGACAAACAATCGAAGCTTGATCCACCTTTTCTTTCTTTTTTTCATCATTATATATCTTTGACATTTTATATGTGTATCTTGATACTTCATACCCTACACCTTGTGCGTGTCCTTTTGTGCTTATGTCATTTTGACGTAGGATCCTGGGGGCTTCACCACCTCCTTTTATATTTTTTATCCTAGACCATCCACATCAATACACTTGGACCCCTCTTGAATGTCTACTTTAGTGTGAGTTTGAAGCAAGTTCCTCGTCTCACTAAAGTTGGGGCTAAATGTAGTGACAAAAAATGTCGCTCTTTACACTTTCGCACTTAATTTGGGAATAATTAATGTTAAAATGAACCTAATTTCACCTTGATCTAGTGTTTTAACATGTTTTATGTATTCACGTTAGTTTTAGGATCCTTTTAAGCTAAGTAAACCTAACTTTTTCTTAATTTAGTGTTGTAAAGTGTATTTATTTACACCTTCACATTAAGTTTAGGGCCCTTGTAAACTAAATAAACTTAATGGTGACTTATTTAAGGTGTTATAAAGTGTATCCTAACACTTTCACACTAATCTGGGGTTTTATTAATTAATTGGGCTTATCTATGTCTTAATTAGCCCTATTTTGCATCCACAAGCCTTATTAAATGCATTTTTCTAGAGATAATTCTGACATTTATTAAATGACCAATCATAATTTAGTGTTTTGGGTCATGTGTTCCAAATTTAGTGATCTATGACTCATACGCCACCTTGGGCATATGAGTCTCACCTAGGTCTCGGGACCTGATTTCAAGTTTCACATTAAACAGGACCTATATTGGAGTTTGTGCCCCAGTTTTGATCCATTGGGACTCATACGCCACCTTGGGCGTATGAGTCTCACTCTAATCATGACCTATTTAAATTCAATTTTTTGCAATATTTTATCTTCCTAGATCTTATGTCAGCTTGCAGTGTTGTAATTTTGAGGAATTTGGCATAAATAAGTATAAATACAAGGTTATTTCACTCATTTTCACCTAATAATTTTAAGAGAGAATTCCTAATAGAAATTTTGTGATTACAAGTGTTCATAAGAGTATTCAAAGACATTCAAGTGAATTTCTAAAGCATTCAAGGGAATATTTCTTCATCATTTATTGTAGCAATTTAAGATCCATCATCATGTCAAAGGCATAATGCATCAAGCATGTTGTTGAGCTAGTTGTACTATGGAAAAATTCATACCTTTACATTTTCACACTTAATTTGGACCTATTTTAGAATCCATTGCATTAAATTCACTTTAGGTCACTTATTATGGGCCCCTAAGACCCCTTTTGGTGCATCCCGAGGCATATTTCAACTATAAACATTACCAAAATATATAAACAACTGTTAATCTTGGTAACCTACCTTTCAAAATTATAAAATAAGTCTTGTGGGACCAAGACGCCCTTGGTGGTGTCTTAGTCCCCCTTAGTGGGACCAAGACGCCACCTAGGGAATCTTAGTCCTAAGTGCTTTATTTTTGAGAATTAAGAGTGGGAAATAAAAATATTTAAATTAATTTGACATTTTGTCATCCTTTGGAATCTAATAATTGGGTTATTAGATAGGAATTCCTATAAATGTAAGATTCACACCCATTTTCACCTAATTTTTGAAGAGAGAAGAAGCAAGTTGAAGGAGAGTTTCAAGAAGCAAGGAATTGAAGTCTTGGAGCAGCCTTCTCTTGTGTTTTTGCAAGTTTTTCAAATCCATTTCCAAGTCAAGATCTAGTATTTCCAAAGACTAATGATGGATTCCTCTGGAGGATCATGAGAGATTCTAGGTTTGGAGATGCAACTAGCCATACTTCGAAGCCTAAGGACTTGTTTCTTGATTGACTCCATCTTCCACTATTGTTCTATTTTCTGCCTAAGGAAGTTACATTTCATGTTTATGACTTATTAGGGTGATTATAGATATCCTTTGTAGGTCATCTTCATTTGCATCTTAGGAATTCTATTCTAATACATTTTAATAGTGTTTCTACATGTTCGAGTTTGCATAATATTAGACACACTTAAGATTAGGGCACACACACATTTCCATTTTTAGGTTTATGCATTTTCATCAAGGTTTAATTACCAAACAAGGGGTTTGACCAAGGAAAACCCCCATAAACAATCAATCAAATTTCCTTTTTTTGCAGGTTATTTATAGGTTCAGATCTAAAGACTTGGTGAAGAAGGAACTGTAGACCTTGAACCTCAAGACCACATTTAGAGATTTCAAAAAATCAAAGTGGTACTAATTCAATAGCAAGGGTGTCTTAGTCCTCCAAGTGAAATTTTGTAGAGATTCCTTTGGATCCTATTCCAGCATATGAAGATTTTGCATCTGCCCTAAAAAATAGCAGCGAGACTAAGAAAATCTAGTAAGGGTGTCTTAGTCCTCCCTAGCATATTTTGACAGTATTTTTGCATTTTTGAAATCCTCATCACATCTTCAAACTTCCTAGGTACATACATCATAACTTTCTATTGCTTAATTTCATCATTTGCATCTTTCATTTAGCTTGCATTACTAGGTTTTGTGAGTTGAATGTTAAGTTGTCTTTTCCAAGATTTTGCTTGGTGGTGAACCCCTCAAAGCTTAAAGAAACCCCTCATAGTTCTTCCCTGTTGAGAATTGATTCACCTTTGAGGTTGATAGTCAATCCAATTTGCATTCCTAAGATATTATTGTGTGGCTAAATGAGAATAAGGTGGGAATTTCCCCCACCCTATTTTCTTTTTGGTTCACTACTGTTATGATGTAGCATTCAAGATCCAAGTTAAGCATTGTTTCATATCCAATCAAGATCAAGATCTACATTCTTCATGGCCACTTCATGTTATATTTCATATTTACATTGCAAGACATCATTCAAGGTATCATTGTTCATGTTTCATATTTCATGTCCATGTTTCATTGTTTCATCATATGGTTTAATTACCTAAATAGGGTTTGACCAAGGAAAACCCTTATTTCCTAACAAACAACAATTTTTTCTCTCTCTCTACATGTGTGATTGCAAATCTAGGTGTCTTGGAGCTTGAAGATTCTTTGAGGATTGAGTTGCAAGATTAAGGAAATTTTCAAGTTATCACAAAGAACCTATCTTCATAAAAAGTCACCCATAGGTCATAACTCAGAGTTTCAAACCTAAAATGAAGTGTGGAAGGAAGAGTAGAGATAGAAGAATAGATTTAGATCTTGAACCTCTGAAAAAGAAGGATGAGACTGATACGCCACTTGTGGCATATGAGTCTGGTATAGTTATTTTTCTATATTTCAAGAGATTTAGACTCACCACTTCCAAATTCATGTTTCCACCTAGAAACCATAATCTGGGACTGATACACCCATCCTAATGTATGAGTCCCGGTGAGCATTAAAATCAACATTTTTTAGGATTTTAGTCCTCCTTCTGAGCATTTTTAGCTTCCTAGGTGCACCTTTGTATTTTTCTAGTTTATTGTTCTGATTTGAGTTCATTTATAGATCATTTACTTAAGTCTTACACATCATTAGGCTTTGCATGTTACTAGTCTTTGCAAGCCCTAGCTTGGTGGTGAACCCTCATTTATTCCTTAATCACACCCTAGGGCAACCTTTAGCAGATATATTTCCCTTAATCCATCCTTAGATTGAGATCTCTAGGGTTTCCTTGAGTGAAACTAAGTGAAATAGGTCCTAAACCCAAGTTCCATCTTCCCAAGATATTGGAGCACTCTATTTCCTTTGTTTCATTATATATATATATATATATTGTAGCATCATAAATTGTTACCCCTAACCATTTCACACTATGTTTAGTTCCCTCTATGTGATTGGACCTAATTATGCTTGAAATTTTACCATTTATGGTCATCTCTAGAAAAATAAAAGTAAATTGGGAATTTATTATTTAATATTTATTTAAAGACACAAAATGTCCCAAAATAGGTCTGAAATAGGGAGCTAGTTCCCATGTCTAGCCTATTTTGGCCCCAATTTAAATATTTCATTATTGGAATTTTAACATTTAAAAATCCAATTTCATTTGTCAGTTGTCGATAATAAGTTTAGAAAGAATTAAGGAAATGTATATAAATACATGTCTTTTTCACCATTTGGAATCCTAGAAAACTTATTCAAGAATTAAGGATCCTAAAATGTAGTCTAGTCAAATTCAAGGGCAAAATTAGTAGCATTATTTTTTTTAGAAGAAAGAGCATGGGCCACTCAATACTTTCCAAAAATAATATTACCAAAATGGAGATCCTCTAAAATCAAAAGCATCTACATCAACATACACGAAATGATGTAAATCAATCTCTACCAATGGTGAATGGATGAATCACATCCCCCGCAAAAAAAAAAAAAACACAACCCCTCTACCTAATGAAGAAATAAATTCTGCAGGTTTTATAATACAAAAAATAATGCCCCTCCCCCTTTAAAATAGAGTATACAGAAATACAACCATCGAATGAATTAAATATTTCAATAGAAATGCCACAAACATCAACACATAAGCTATTCCCTGATCAATAGTAGTCTTATCACTCTCAAGAGAAGGTGCAGGATCCACGACATTGGTCAAAGGTACAAGAACATTAAGCACCAAAGTGAGCAACACCAAGGCCTTGGAAATTGTGTGGAGGATGCCATGACTATTACTAAATCATATCAATAGACAAGAAATAACTCCTTCCATCTTATTGAATTAGTAGCATTATTACAATTCTTTCATCAATTAACACCATACTTGCAAGAAATTAGGAAGAAAAGAAGGAAATTATGAGAAAGAAGATATTATGATATAATTATGCTGAAGAAGTATTGAGTTATCCTCTACAAGCTATATACATTAATTCGTTGTGTTTTGGGAACTAACCTTTTGCAGGTCTATCAAGTAATTAAGGAATCCATTAATTAACATTTAAGGTAACTTGTGTTTTGGCATCACTTCATCAAGGATTTCGTACCAAGGTACCATTGTCATTTTATCATTTTATTTTTATCAATTATTATTGTTGTTAAACCTCTACCCGATGAGCATACCATCTTGATCATCACCATTTACTATATTTAGAGGTAAAAATACCAAAATGGGGTTTGACTTAGGCAATCCCTTATACAACAAAACCTTTACCCCTCTTTTCATGTGTGTAGGATAGATATAAAATTTTCATCACCAAATAGTCACAAGAAACATAGATCAAACCATAACCTAACTTTTACAGTTTTCAAATCTTGAAAAAGCAGTATGTCAAGTGCAAGGTGTTGGTGCATGTGAGACCTTGCCTTTCTGTGATCCTATTGATTCTATGTGTCTTTGATGGTTCTTGACCAATACTTTATGTGCTTCTATCTTTGGATATTATACCTCAGTTTATAAGCAATGGTCATTCCTATACGCAAATGATGTTCATATGCTTGACTATTATTGGATATGGATAATTGAATAATTCTATCTATATAACGGTTGTTGAGATTTATATATGATGATCAAATGGGTTTCTTTTATTTATTATGTAATTGTGTGTAAATCGAGATGTGAAGCTATGTTGGGTTAATAGCTACTTGTTGCTAGTAGTAGTATTATTTTGTATATCAGATGTACTAAGTCATAAGGGTTGCTAAGATGATGATGCATATACATTTACTTTTTCATAGATGGTATTTGATGTAATTATGGATGTTATGTTTTATGTTGATTGTTCGATTCTATATGATATCCTTTTATGAGATTATTTGATTGGTGTAATTATGAGTGATGAATTGTATATGTTATTCTATGTTTGCTAATTGATTGGTTCTAACATGTTATTTGGATTTATTTTGGCTATGTACTATACTGACACTTTTGATTGAGTGTATAGGTGGATTAAAATGCCAACAAATGATGGATTCATTTATACATTTGATGTCCTCTAGTGTGATGTTAGACCTAGGCATGGAGTCCTAAGGTCTTTTGGCCAAGATGTTAAAAAATATGTTTTTTAGTATATTGTGATAATGTGATTATATTCTTGTGTAAATTTTAACCTTGTGATATTTAAAGTGATTTTTAAGTGATTTTGGGAGGTCTAGGTTGTATTTTATGATTATGAAATTAGATTAGGTCTAAGGTATATATGTTTAGAAGGTTATTTTTGATATTTATAACTTTTTAAAAGGTTTTTAGACCCTTCTTTTTTTCCCTTAAAAAAGTGGTGAAAGTGGAAGGTAGTTGGGTGGTTGAGTTGGTTGTGGTAGGAATTTATTCCTTCTCTTTAAAACTCTTCTTTCATGAAGAGGAAAGACTTACTTGCTCACTTTTTCTTCTTGTAATTTTGTGATCTTATTTTTGAGTTCTTGAGGAGAGAGAGAGAGTGAGAGTATTAGGAAGAGGATGAGAGAAATTTGAAGGATTTGAGGAGGAAGACCCTCATCCAAGGTTTCTACCATTAATGGGACAGTGCATTCTTGAGGTAGGAATGATTCTCTTTCTTTTTTGATTAAAATGTAGAATGTTCTTGTTTTTGGGATTTTGTTGTGGTTTTGCAAAGAGGCTAATTTTTTTCATCCATGTGTACTTATGGATGTTATGTTTTATGTTGATTGTTTGATGTACTTATGCATATTCAAGGATATGAGTATTCCATATACATATATACATATTAATTTCTTTGGAATGAAAAGGGTTGTGTTAATGGTGCATTATGGTGTATGAGGTTTTGATGTGGAGATTGGATTTTGATATATTATGATACACACATATATTTTTCCCCTTAATTGGTAGAGCTTGTACTCCCCTATGTAGAATTCCTTTTCAGAATTCGCATGTGTTAGAACTATGCATAGGGTGTTTATAATTGTATGAAGTGTGGACAAATATGTACATATGTGTATTGTTGTGTTATGTGGTTTCATTGTGTTATGTTGTTGAGAGTTCCAAGTGGCTAAATTTTACCCCATGCTCAAGGGTGGGATGTCTCTCAACCCTATGGATCGGTAGAGAGCCCATTGGCTTATTGGTTTTTTCCTTTCTTGTTGTATTTTTAGGTTTATGAATGTAGATTTATGAAGTTTCTTGGAGTTGGTCAAGTTGTGAGAAGAAAATCATATGTTGTTTGGATTACAAGAAATGATAATATTGATTTCATCTTGTAATTTTTTTATTACAAAATGTATAAAGATCTTTTGAAAAAGAGAAATGTCACATTTGAAAGTCTATGTTTGGAAGAATGAAACTATGTATCTATCAAGGAAAAGAAAGAAAAGTTACTTTTTATGCAAGTTAGAAAAGAAGAAGTATATTAATTTATTAGTTGATTTATGTCAGTGTCTCTTTTAAAAGATAAAAGTAACATTTTTTTTGTAATTGGTATTAAAAGCACAAAAATCAAATTTGTAATAGCATGTAGTTTAGAATGTCCTTGAAAGTTTGAGAAATTGATATACTTAAAATTGAAAGTAGTAAGGATTAATTTATATTGATTATTATAAATAATGCTTCAAGTTATTGAAGATGTTACATTTAATTGTTTGAGAAAACAAAAAGAAACTCAACCTACTATTGACATATAAATGTAGGAAACAGGTTAACACATTAAGGCATTTTCAAACTTATACAAGAAAAAATAGATAGCCTATGTATGTGGATATATGTTTCAATATGTACTGTAGAAAAATGTATCCCTTTACATTTTCACACTTTGTAGGCCCTCCTTGTGGATTTTGGCTTAATGTTACCTTGATCTAGTGTTGTAATGTGGATGACACATTCGCATTAGATCTTAGGCCCTTGTGAACTAATGGATTTAAATTGTACCTTGTTAAAGTGTTGTGAAGTGTTGTAACACACTTTCACACTTTTCTAAAGTTTTATTAATTAATTACACCTAATAAATCTCTTTTTAACATTAATCTTTCCTTATTTGAAGTGTTGTAAAGTGTTGTAACACACTTTCACACTTTTCTAGGCTTTTCTTTAATAATTGGGATCTCTTATGCTTTAGTTGGCCCTATTTTGCATCCACAAGCCTCATTTATTATATCTTTTCAAGGATAATCCCAACACCAATCATTGCCCAATCATAATTCAGGTGTTTATGGCTTATGTGGCCCAAATTCACTGATCTAGGACTCATTCCCCACCTTGGTCGAATGAGTCTCACTTGAATTTTTCATTCCCAAACCTGTTTTTACACCTTTCTAAGAACTTTTTATTTTTGGTCCCATACATTATGCCAGATGGGACTCATTTTCTATCTTGGGCAAATGAGTCCCATGTGGACCAAAATTGAAATTAATTCAAATTCTTGGCAGGATTTTGTCCTCCTAGATTTGATGTTGGCTTGTAGTGTTGTAATTTTGAGAATTCTTGCATAATTAAGTATAAATACAATCTTCTTTCACTCATTTTCACCCAATACTTTTTTGAGAGCATTCATAATAGAAAATTGAGTTCACAAGAGCATTCAAGCATTCACAAGGGAATTCAAGTGTCTTTAAGGGAAAATTCTTCATCAATTGTTGCAGCAATTCAAGTTCCATCATCATGTCAAGCATATCAAGCATCAAGCATGTTATTGAGATATTGTTGTGATGTAGTATTGAAGATCCAAGATCAAGAATTGTCTCAAACAAATGTGGTATCATGGTGATGGAATGGCATTCCATCACCATGAGACCGCATTTCTTTGAGGCATTTTTCCAAACTACTCACTACCTTGTCTATGCTAGTGCTTACTATTGTGCTTTGATAGATTTTTTCCATCCATGGTACACAGAGCTTTATTTCCAGGAAGTTAGTAGAGGCAAGTTGTGATATGTCGAGTATGGAAAATGTTGGTAGCAGAAAGGAGGTGAGTTGTTTGAAAAATCTCGAAATACGATGCCAGTGGGAAATGGAGATAATGAACATTCTTCGAAAGGGCGCTTTTCAACCTACGCATCATGTTATTGCTTACTGTATGCTTTGATATATTTTTCCAAGCATCCATAGTTTGTTGGAAAGCACCTAATTGAGGCTTTTAGCCATAGTAGCAAGGAAGTGAGTAGATTGATTAAATTCTTTGGTAGATGTCTATGGAAAATGTGGTAGCATAGAAAATGTGGTGAGCTATTTAAAAAAGTTCCTCAAGAAAATGTGGTCTCATGGTGATGGAATGGAATTCCATCACCATGAGACCACATTTCTTCGAGGAATTTTTTCAAACTACTCACTACCTTGTCTATGTTATTGCTTACTATTATGCTTTGATAGATTTTTTCCAAGTATCCATAGTTTGTTGGAAAGCACCTTTTTTAGGCTTTTAGCCATAGTAGCAAGCAAATGAACTGTTTGATGAAATGCTTTGGTAGACATTGTGCGAACCCCAATCCTAATACCTGCAAAATAATAGGAACAAACACATTAGATGGTGAAATGCAAGCTAGAACAAGGATTCCCCATGAAATCCATTAGCATAGTTTAAATTAGGAAAAGAGATGAAGAACACAATAAGAAATCAATAAAAAAGACATTGAATCATAATTAAACAAGCAAACTCTTGATCCCATGGGAGAATTAGTGCCAATTTGATGTGAGAATTGGCCCTTTCCCAACTCATATGATGCAAGTTTGATGAATTTAAATGAATGATCCACTTTTTTTATGCTTGATGAGTGCTCCAATGGAAAAACCTACATAACCTAGCTAAGATTCAATGATAATGGATGGAATTTGCTAATAATTTGAGCATAGTAAGTTTACTCAAATTATGGATGCTAAAATGAGGAATGAAGCCTCTTATTTATAGAATGCCAAGATGGATGAATGTCCAAAATAGAGTAATGTGGGACTAACATTCATCCAATGGCAAGATGCCACTTGTCAACATATGAGTGGATGGAGGATGTGCAAGTTTTGAGGATTGTGCCAATAAATGCCTATTTTTAAATTTTCAATTTGTTGAAATGACATGCAAGTAGGAACAAATAATGCATTGAATGCCACTTGGCTCAAGGAAAAGGACATGTAAGATGGATTTAATGCCTTGTTGGATGTACATGTCAACTTGGATTTTGAATTCAAACTTGGAGAATATTCCCAAAAGATGCCTTGTTGAGGAAAAATAGAGATTTAATAAATCAATTAAA
>VDFB02373365.1:309665982-309685397 GCA_007258455.2 Sequoia sempervirens | reverse complement strand
GGATGTTGAAGGTGTTTTTCTTGGTTGCAGATTGTTTCTAGTGTTATATGTATGAGAAACAATATTATAACTTTGTTGTTACGAAACATTATTCTTAGGTGGGTAAAGGATAAGTTTGGGTTTGTTTTCAGTTTGCGGTCATTATGAGGGTGGTTAAAGAATTAGAGGATTCTTAAAGATGTCCCTCTGAGGTATCTTAGGAGGTCCATTAATCAAGGGAGATCTAATGGACGCGGTACATTCATATCCCTCGGTGGTTTCATTACATTTTTTTGTAGTAAGAGAGTCTAGTGTCATCTTTTCACCATCATCTAAGGAATCCAAATTACTATTGTTAATGTTTTCATTTTCTTTCACCATGATACCCTCCCTAGGAGGATAGTTTTTAGGAGAACTACAAACTACATGTCCATGACATTCAAAGGTTGGTTCTTCTAAAATGACTTCATCACAAGTAAGCGAGTTATCAATGCTTGTATTGTCTTGTTTATCAATGATGGCATCCTCTTGTTCAATAATGTTTTCTCTAGAGGGAGAGAGGAAAATAGGATTCTCATGAATTTCATTTTTTTGATCTTCAAACACTAAAATATCTTCTTTGTAACTAGGAGAGATACTAGGAGAAGGAAAAATGTGATTTTCATGATTGTCCATGATTTCATTCTTGCTTTGTAAGGTCTAATTCTCTTATTCCATAACTTCTACCCTAGTAGGAGATATTTTAAGAGGTTCATCACATTCCATGATTATATTTTGTAAAGTAACTTCATCACAAATAGGGGAGACAGCAAGGGAAGGACAACTATGATTTTCATGTGTACAATGATTTGATCCTCTTGTTCCAAACATACCCTTCAAATGTTGGAACATTGGGAAGGGAGAAATAATTCTATAACTCTTAATCATAGGATCTACTTGTGCTAACATATCCTCTTCACCAAATGTGTTTCAAGATTGTTCACGATTTATATCCTCTTTCATTAGAAAGCATTCTCACAAGTAGAAGTGTTAAAGAAATGTTTCTATGATCTCATCATCTTGTTGTCTAATATCTTCCAAAGGGGGATGAGGAGAGAGACAATCAAGACCCTCAATGCTTATATCTTCTTTCACCAAGATACATTTGTCACTAATAGGAGAGGTATCTAGAGAAGAAAAAGTATAATTGTTATGTTTCTCTACTTGCATCCTCATTAGTTCCGATTTGCTGAAATTGGCATAGCCACTTCTTTTGACTTCGAAAACGGTTCGAACGGTTCGTGAATCGGAGTCCTGGATCAAAAGTTATGGCCCTTTGGTGCACTTTCTAGAAGTTACCATTGCAAATGCCCTTTCCAAATTTGAACTTCATGTTATAAATTTTCAGCGCCAAACCGCCTAAACTCAATTTGAATGTTGTTTTGGCTCCAAACTAATGAGGAGCTCTATTTATGGGCGGGCTTTCTAATTTTTGGGTAACTTTTTGGGGACAAGCTCGCATATTGCGAAAGGGTTAATCTGTAGCTTTCTGTAGCTTGTATATGTTGTAGAACTTGGGGATTTGAGATCCTCTACATGTAAGAAGCTCCATTTTCTGAATAATAGAATTATTCTCTTGTTTGTGGGTTATTGTCTGTGTCTCGGGTTGCGCCCTCATCATAGTTTCAGGCCTGATCTAGGACTAAATCACCTAGAGGTGTGTATGAGTCCTAGTCAGGGTTTTTCAGGGATTCAAATGCTGAAAAATACACAATACAAAATTCCCAAAAAGTAGGAAAAACAACCTATACTGGGACTAAATCATCTAGAGGGGTTTATGAATCCCAGATTAGGGTTTTTGCACAAATTTCAAAAAATTCTAAGTGAATACTAGGTTTTCTGGTTTGCATGATGTCTGGACTAAGTGCAATTACAAATTTAAGATGAAATTCAGTGATGTAAGATACAAAAATGGAACCTATATGCACTTTTCACTAATGAAAGATTTTGAAACCCTAGATGCAAATTAACTAATACAAAACCTAGTGCAAAGTTAATGTAAGCTAGATCTAGGTCTATGATGCACTCCAAATAAAAAATGAGGTGTTCATGTTGGGTTCACCAAAATGAAATGAAGGAAATAGGGTGCTCCAATCTCTTGGGAAGATGGAACTTGGGTTTAGGACCTATTTCACTTAGTTTCACTCAGGGAAACCTTAGAGATCTCAATCCAAGGATGGAGTAAGTGAAAGAGATATGATAAAGATTGTTCTAGGGTGTGATTAAGGACTAAAGGGGGGTTCACCACCAAGCTAGGGCTTGTAAAGACTAATAACATGCAAAAACTAATGATAAAACCTAATGATGTGCAAGAATTAAGTAAATGATCTAGAAATGAACTCAACTTAGAACAGTAAATTGGAAAAGTATAGAGGTTCAATTGGGAAGATGAAAGTGCTTAGAAGAAGGCCTAAAATCCTAAAAATACTAATTTTAATGCTCACTTGGACTCATATGCTAGGCTGGGCATATTAGTCCCAGATTAGGGTTTCTAGGTGGAAATAAGAATCTGGTAGTGATGAGTCTGAATCTCCTAAAATATGGAAAAATCATTGTATTGGGACTCATACACCATAAGTGGTGTATTAGTCCCATTCTTCTTTTTTGGAGGGTCAAGATCTGAATCTTTTCTGCTATCTCTACTCTTCATTCCACATTTTGTTTTCAGATATGAAACTTTGAATTATGGTTTGTACAGGTGACTTTCCATGAAGATACCAAATTTTTGATAAATTGAAAACTTTCCATAATCTTGCAACTCAATCCTCAAAGAATCTTTAAGCTCCAAGACACCTAGATCTGCAATCACACATGTAGAGAGAGATAAAAACTTGTTTGTTAGTAAATAGGGGTTTTCCTTGGTCAAAGCTCGTTTAGGTAATTAAACCATATGATGAAACAATGAAACATGGACATGTAACATGAAACATGAACAATGATACCTTAAATGATGTCTTGCAATATAAATATGCAATCTAACATGAAGTGACCATGAAGAACATAGATCTAGATCTTGAATTGGATATGAAACAATGCTTAACTTGGACCTTGAATGCTACATCATAACTCTAGCTCAACAACATGCTTGATGCATTATGCCCTTGACATGATGATGGATCTTGAATTGCTGCAACAAATGATGAAGAATTTTCCCTTGAATGCTTTAGAAATACTCTTGAATGTCCTTGAATACTCTTATGAATTCATGTAATAAAAAACTTGCTATTAGGAATGCTCTCTTGAAATTCTTAGGTGAAAATGAGTGAAATAACCTTGTATTTATACTTATCTATGCCAAATTCCTCAAAATTAAAGCACTAGAAGCCAACATATGATCTAGGAAGATGAAATCCCACCAAAAACTGAATTTAAATTAGGTCCTGATTAGAGTGGGACTCATATGCTTAAGGTGGTGTATGAGTCCCAGTGGCTCAAAACTAGAGAAAAAACTCCAATACAGGTTTTTTTTAATGTGAAACTTAAAATAAGGTCTCGAGACCTAGGTGGGAATCATACGCTCAAGGTGGCGTATGAGTCCTAGATCACTAAATCTAGAAAAAAAGACCTAAAACAAATGTTAGGATTATCTCCAAACAAATGCATTTAATAAGGCTTGTGGATGCAAAATAGGGCCAATTAAGACATAGATAAGCCCAATTAATTAATAAAACCCTAGATTAGTGTGAAAGTGTTAGGATACACTTTACAACACCTTAAATAATTCACCATTAAGTTTATTTAGTTTACAAGGGCCCTAAACTTAATGTGAAGGTGTAAATAAATACACTTTACAACACTAAATTAAGGAAAAATTAGGTTTATTTAGCTTAAAAGGATCCTAAACCTAATGCGAATGTGTAAAAAAAATTACAACACTAGATCAAGGTGACATTAGGTTGATTTTAACATTAATTATTCCCAAATTAAGTGCAAAAATGTAAAGGGAAACATTTTCCATCACTATATATATGTGTATGTGTGTGTGTGTATAATGTGGTGGCATAAAATAAATATAATATGAAATAGGAAAATAAATAAATGAATCAAAAAATTTGTACAATAAATCTCATTGTCATTGTTGAAATCATGTTCCTTTGAAGTATTTTTTCAAGAATGTCATTTTCCTTATTTATTTCTTACTTTCTTTAAACATGTCTATAGGTAGATGCAACTACAACATTTGATAAAAAGTCAAGTTTATTTCTATTTTTAAAGAAATTCCATGAAGAAAAAAAACTTCTTTTATTAACATATTTGTATTTATGTTAATGACAACTTTCATAGCATTTGTCAAAAATAAATCAAATTATTCCAAAATATTGACTCTTTATTTACATATGTGATGAAGTAATGTATAATAATAATGCATATTATAGACTAGCATATATCTTAAATATTATAACTAAAATATCCAAAGAGATGTTAAATTCAAGCTACTCATTTAGCCTATGTAACAAATTCAATAGAGGTACCTCCAAAATATATTTATTAGTGTCCTTTAATTATATTTATTTATGATATCTATTGTTATCTAGATCATATTTACATAAAAGTGATTGGTTCCAAATATATAATTCACTCTGGTTATAAACATAATTCCTAAATTTAAATCTTGATGCTAAACATCCTATTAGCACACACTAGAAACAATTACATATTTGCATGTTGAAGTATCTCTTTTGATCATAATACTATGAGTTGAAGATTTAATTGGGAGCATGGATAAATACATGAGATTATTTTTATGAATAAGTGTCCTATTTATTAACTTAGATAAGTATTTATATTAGGAATCAATAAAAAATGGTAGATAAAAAAGTTCACACCCCAAAGTCCAAGTTAGTTTTTAAAAGATAAATCCAATGAGAAAAAAAAGAAAGAAAATATCTAAGAATAAAGAAATAAATAATTAAGAGGTGGAGGAGGATCATAATCATCTAGCTTTACTTAGACATAAAGGATATCTTAGCCATCAAGAAGTAGCACCTATCATGTAATGATACCTTCCTCTTTTGAGGTTCTTAACTATGAGATTGAGTATCAAGACTAGGAGAAATGGTGACAACTTGATGATGAAATTTTACACTATTCTAACATCAAGAGATACCTTGGTTATGATAGTCAGAGGAGGTTAAAGGTTTTCAAGATGTTGGATGACAACCATGAGTATGTTGATTCCTTCATTTCCTAATATGTGTGGATTGATTCCTTGATTTATTAGGTGGAAATTATAATAATGTGGTTGGAAATAATTTCTTCCACATGGATTCAAATTACATCCATTATGAGAGGAGATACCCTCATAGTAGGTTGATTGAATATAAATTTTACTAGCATACATGGTGTATCACTTTAATCATGCAAATGTGGCTAAATGTGGGATACTTCAATTACACCTTTCTTAACTTGCATTAAAATTTAAAATACAATATTATAAAAAATTAAAGATTGAGTTGAGATAAGTGTATATAAAAAAAAACCAAAAAATAAAACTCAATCCTTATCATTCCAAATCCTATTTATAATTTACACTCTTAAAACATGCCAAATATTAATGAGCTTGGTAGGAATTCTAAAACAATCTCCCAGAAAAATCACATTCCATGAAAATGGCTTAGATTTGGAAGGTTTTCAAGAGACATGAATGAAAATCCAAGTAGTGGATCTCTAGGAAAAGAATAGGAAAGGTTCATGAGAGTCTTGCGTAATTAGGAAATTATAAAATCTATAAGATTTCAAAGATAAAAGAACATTTGGCACTCCTAAAAGATATAATTCTATTTATGAAAACCATCCAAGAGTCATTCCCCTCAAGGGATATAATGATCCATTAGGTGCACAAAACACTAGCTTGACATCAAAGTAAAATGAACTCAAACCCACTAGAAACATGAGGGAGACAATAAGCTGAAGACAAGATGGTGCAAAAAACTTGATATTTAATTCAGACGCTTGCAATAATATTTATACAAGAAAAGAGAAGGTAATACGAGAAAGCAATTAACAAAATGGTGGTAATGTTGGCTTTCAATTGTTTGTGTTAGTTTGTCCTTGATGACAAAATTGGTTACATGGGCTGAAGTTTGATTTTCACATACAGTTTGGTTTTCACATGCAGTTGGTTGATACATGACACATGTTTCATATGCTGATAGAATCTTGATACATGATGCTGACATAATCTTGATACATTGGTTTTGTAGTACCCCTCCATTTTGCTTATGATTTTCTATTAGCATGTTTCACTTTGATAGACCTTGGTACTTGGTTTTGATGTATTGATCGCTGACATTAGAGCGATAGTGGATTTATTTTGTGATATGATGATACATTTTATGGTGGTAATTAATTATGTCTTGCTTTATGTTAGCATAGATGTTTACTTCATATGTTATTGCCTTATATATGCTTATGCTAGATTAGTTGATGTTATTCTGTTAGTTTGATGTGATGTGTATTGGTGTGGAGAACGGAGTCACATCACTCGCTTGCGAGTGCCCTGTGATTTCCGTGATTTTCTCTGCATGGTGTGTTTGAATAATGGATTATATGTATGTATGTTATTTGTTTGATTGCAGGATTGCAGGTACATGGCACCGACTCCATCTGGTTTCTCAGGTCTGAGCATGTCAAGACTCAACGGAAATGTTGATTGGGAGGTAGTAACAAGGTTTTTCCTAGTCTAGTCTTAAACCCAGTCACATTATGTCGTTAGTTTAAGTCTGGTGTCTTTGGTTGTCTCGTTTGTGTCTGTTTGGATTATTTATTATGAAGGAAAATTTTGTTAAATTAATGTAAGATTAATGTTCTTTTAATTTGATGTTTATTTAATTAATTTTAAATGTTGAAAATAAAGCTTTACATTTTAATTAATTAATTAATTAGTTTATTTGGTTAAGTAATTTAATCATTGAGGTTAAAATTATTTAATTAAATAAATAAATAAATTAAATTAAATTTACTTTAATTGTGAGAATAGATTAAATTTAAATTAATTGTTTTGTGGGAAATGGAATTTTAATTATTAAATAAATAATAAAATAAAGAAAGGGAAATTGTATTTTGAAATTTGAATTCTTGAATTCTTTAATATGCATGGAATTCTTGATAAGGAAGAAAGAAAGATTCATCTGTAAGTTGGTTGGAAGATATTTTCTTCTTGACATGTGTGTTAGTTAAATTAATTGCTTCTTGTTGAGGATTCTCTCAGAAGATATTATGAGAATTGGGAAGAAACAAGAAATCACTTCATAGGAAATGAAAAGAAGAGGGGTTTTTGTTTAAAAAAAAAATTGATTTTGAGAAAAAATTGTGATTTCCTTTGTGATTTGTTGTATATTTCTAGAAGAAGTTCTCTAGTTTAGTATTTGCATATTCTGGGATTTGGTGTTCTGGAAGGGCTTTGGAAGTTGCACACAACAGGCAAAGCTTCTCTTCAATAGCCAAGTTCTTCAAGCTACAGGAAAACAGGTATTCTTCTATTAATTTAATTTGTTTTCATTCGAAGGATTGCCTGTGTAAGAATTGGTTTTGTGCAAATTTGTTAAATTATGAATTTAAAAGTTTGCCAGAAGAAACTATTGTGTTTTGTGACTTCTGTAATTCTTCTCGGCAATTTTTGTGAAAAATGGTTTTGAAGAAATTTGTTATTTCTCTGTGTATTTTACAAAATAAAATATTATGGTGAAATCAGAGGGCAACACAAAGATTTGTTTTAACATTAGTAAATTTACAGAGGAAATTGAAAAAATCTTGGTAGGATTTTTATGTTAAAATCATCTGATAAATTTGGTGATAAATTTGGGGGTTTTGAAATAAAAACATCTGTAGTTGAAACTACTATATTGGGAATAAATTGTATAGAATTTATATGTTCTTTTCTGTTTCCTATAGAAAGCCTTATTAGGGTATTTGTCTGTATATTTTAATCATACTTGTTATTTATTTTTATTTATATATATCTATAAATTTTGATACAAATATATATACTCATACATGTGAATTCATTGTGTAAAAATATTGATATTTTATTTTCCTCATTTTTGAAAAGATCCGAAACGCGGACATTATCGAGGGTTTCAGAAATTTTTATTTTGTATTAAAAAAAATAAATAATAAAAGATGAGGTTTTAAGTTTCAGGGGGGCCGTAGGCTTCTCCCATAGCCGCCCCATACAGGGCGACGACTGTGGAGGAAGTTGGCGCTGCCCTCATAGGAAGCAACGGCTGCCAACACAGTCGTTTCCCCATGTGGGGGTAGGCTGTGAGTAACAGTCTATATGACTGTGTAAAGCAGTCCGAAACTCATGTTTGGTAATATGTAACATTTAATAAAGTTTTGAATCTGTTTTGAAATTCGAAATATGGGTATACGCAGATTTCGAAGTTGTATTAATTTTGTTATATATATATATGTATGTATATGTGTGTGTAAAATTTAAAATATATATGTTTTACTGAATATTGAGGAAACAGTTTTAGTATTATAATGCAATTTTCTTCAAATTAAATATGTGTGAAGTATATGATTAAATAGTTTTCAAAATATATATAGAGAGAAAATTTGGTATTTATATTCATATGAAATTGTGAAGATTATAATTCAGAGTTTGTGAAAACAATTATTATTTTTATTTGAGAAAAGAACTATAATCATATTATTTGATTTTTTTTTTGTGCTTTAAGAAATGAATGTGGTGGATTTAGTAAATCCTAATAATAGATGTTTATTATCCTTGATTTGCTTTAAATTGTATTTTCTCTTTTATTGGGCAAATTGGGAATGTATTAGAAGTACAAGTCTTCCAGATAAGTTTGTTTAATGTGGGAGTTGTGATTGTTTAAATACAATCCTTGAGTTGACTAAGGTAGTGTACATGGTTTTGCATGGTGTTTAGACACTTGGTTTTATGAACAAATATTTGATGTCCGTTATGATATGTTTGGTATTATATGTTGATTTTTGTGCACCTTGCCTACCTTAGTAGGTGAACTTAGATTCCTTGTGTTATTTTTAGGGGAGCGGCTCTTTGTGAGGGTTGACACACAAAGTGGTGTCTGGGTAACTCATGTAGAGTTAGTAAATCAGAGAAAACTAAATCAACACATTGGGTATTCTAAAATATTTAACTGGATTAATTATGCCTCACTTATAGACTCAAGGGCTAGTTCAGTCTTGAGAATAAGTCGAGAAGGCCTGTAATGGCAAAGTCGATATCTTGTTATTTTAAAAGATATTCGATTCCACTACAGTTTGCATGAGGGGCCAGGTTTCGTAAGAGGTTGCCAGGGTAACCCTAGTTGGGGGCCGGAACCTAGGAAGAAACACCAGGGTAACCTATGCAACATTGTGATGACACTCCACCTAAAATAACAGATTACCTTGTGAACTAGTATATTTGATTATCCCGATTCTGGAAGCAATGCAACCAATAAGTTAAGTATGTACTTGTATAGAGTTTCTATGGTTTTACTTGTGTCTAGGGTTTGCAGGTTATGTCTAGGGAACCTTATTACTATCTCCTAGCACGGGGGGTGGACCTACGGGTACCACATGGTTGGGTGGAATGTGCACCTTACTCCATTGGGTCCCCAATTCCTGATCCTGGCAATGAGTGCTTCTTGGATGGAGAGCTTGCATGTGGATTTATGTACTTTCTTATTTGAAACAATGGAAACTGTATTTGTGTTACACTCCTCAATTGTTAATGAGGTGAATATTGTAACTTGTAATTATAAACTATTATTTGATCTACCTTATTTGGAGAATGAGTATTGTAATGTTATTTCAAATGCAATGTAAGATTCATATTTGTACTTTATACCTTCATTGATGAAATTCAAATGTTATTCAATGTATGCTTTTAAGTTTATGTAAATTAAATACTTGCAATGTTTAATACTATTGTCATCTATGGGAATTTCAAGTAGTGTGTCGTCACGTTACTTAGGGAATGCTTGCAATAAGTTAAGTAAATAATTACACTTTAAAAAAAAAATTATTTCTCTTTCGTAGTCAATGCATCATTCCTTAGGTTATAAGACGGGGCATTACAAGTTTGATCCTTCAAGGTTACAAGTCCCAGGTATTCATTTTGACAGGATGATTAAGTCACAGGTATCCTCAGTTGGTTATTATCAATTTGTCTTTGAATGATATATTAGTACATTATTGATCTCATATTATTGCACTACTATATTATTTTAAGGAATTCATGATTTGTATAATGATGGTTACATCTAGCTTCTTGAGATGACTTTTGATTTAGTTTGCATTGCCATCATTGATATCACTGTGGTCTTTGCACTTGAAGTATTTTCAAATTGATCAAAAGGTGATTCAAGCATATTCATAAGGTTTCTTAAGCTTCCTTGTCACATTCAAATGTAATGATATTGTTTAAGGAAGTTGATACACACATTTGTGGCATGTCAATACATATTTCCATGGTTTGCTAATGTAATTGACATCTTCTATGGTTGTGAGATTTTTGATTTATATGGTATTTCTAGCAATCACCTTGTAAAAGGTATCAGGCACTAAAGGTTTTATTATTAAAATTTATTTTCAACAAGGTGGAGGTTATCTTGATCAAGATGATTTGTTTTTTGTTTGGCCTCATTTTAATATAGTTTCGAGCTTTAAAACAACCACATGAGGTATTGACATTTTGGCATGTTGATCACAATAAAAATAAGGTATTGATTTTTCTTAAAGTCACATGGTGGAGACAACATTATTTTGGTTGATATGGTATCGGGTTTAATGATTATCAATAGTCACATTTTTTAATCAGTCACTTTTGGTTCGATAGATACTTGTGAATGACACCGACAACCATCATGGACATTGCATACACATGTGGCATTGACAAGTCATTGGCTATTATGATGTCGATGGTTTGATAAAGTATTTGGCAATGGTTCGGATCTCAAATGATTATGTTGTTTTGCAATAAAATTCTTAAAGCTTGAATTAGGGTAAATACATTATAGTTGTTTCAATTTTGAAGCCCTAGCCGCCATGGTTATTCTGGTGGTCTACAATGTTTTAGTTTTTCAGCCTGTATGCTATGGATGTGGAAGTTTAGCTCACTGTATGAGCTAGGATGAGAATAGTTAGGGGTATGGAATGGAATTATTTTAAGTGACTATGGATGTTGGTCAAGGAAACGACAGTAAAATACTGAAGACTATCGGTTGGACGATTATGAAACTAGTTGACAGGTTTTTGAGGTATTATTTCAAGTTGGTTTTTCACCATAAATAGGTATTTCATTTCTATTATTTAGAGGCTTTGATTAAGTAGTTTTTCAGTGAATAAATTGATTTTGAAAATACTGTTGTTAAGGTTTTTGTTAATAGGCTTAATCTTTGCTGATTATGTTTAAACCTGTTAGGGTTTTTGGATGATTCTTCTTGGGCTGTAACAAAAATATATTCATTTGCTCTGCTTAAACTTGTTAAAGAGTTTGGTAACTGTAACCCGAGTTGGTTTACAATTATCGAAACTACATTATGAAAGACTATTCAGTGATTATAAAATGATGACATTTTTTTAGTGACGTAGTTGCTTGAAGAGGGAAATTATAGACATACATTTTTGTGAGAATTTTTTGAGATGTATTGATACATTGTTCAATCTTGAAAATATTGAAAAGGGATTTTGTAACAGTGTTTACATTGAGAACTATTTTGTAATATGTTACAGTAATATCAGTTGATGTATCAATTGGAGATGTTATCAATCTTATATAACATTCTCCTATGTGCTTGTTGAAAATTATTTTTCATAGTCTTCTATTGAGGCACTAGGAATGCTAATCTACATTACTAGGGTATTGATGGAACACTTTTTGGTTATATACATTGGATTTTGTGGAGTTGGTGCTCCTGTAACTTTGGAGTTGGTGCTCTTGTAACTATGGAAGTTGGTGCTTCTAAATTGTGTGGAGTTGGTGTTCCTAAACTTTGTAGAGTTGGTGCTCTATCTGAATAAAGTGATATTTTTTGAGTGGTTTTTATTCCCTTAGAGGGTTTTCCACTCAGGACATATAATGAGTTATGTGATGAGTTTTTCTGTGATTTTCTTTCATGTCTATCTAATTTTCATAAGTTATTAGATGCATTAATGTCTATTATCAGTTCTTATTTCTGCAATGTTAATGTATTATGTTGTTACAAGTATTTTCACAGTCATATGTTGCAAACTAGTTTAAAAGCTCATTTTTTGCATGTTGTGGTGAAAATCCTTTAGTCTATCACTTCACATCTTCTTTCATTGTTTCATAGTTCAAGGTTGTTATGTTTCAATCTGTCATAATGTACTAAACCTCTCTATTGTTTCAATGCTTATCATATGTCATTCAGTTGTGCAATTTTTACAATATCTCATAATGCCACATTGAAATCTGATGATATTAAGGTGATTCAATGATGTTGGTCTTCATGTACATAGTCTTATGAGTTGCACCTGTTTTGTTATCATGGTTTGATTTTTAAACAATGTCAGTCACATCTTTGGCAAGTGCAAGATATCTCACACAAGTTATATTGCCATAAGTTGTCTAAAAGAACTGAGTCAATGTTGTCATATTTTTGTTTACCTCTTTTCATGAATGCTTTCAAAGTAATTACTCTGCCCTGTTATCAATAGAAAGGATATTTGAACTAAAAGTCTTTGTCAAAGTTTAAAAGGTTTAAATTTTTGGTCTGTCTATCAGACAATGACTCACCCCCCTCTTAGTGTTTGTCTATACTTCAACAGGTAAGTGGTAACTGCACAACTGCAACTGCCCCATAAACAATAACAAATACAATGTAATAAACTAGGCTAACATTCCCGACTTTATTATATTGTTTATACAAATGTACCCCTAAAACAATTCAAATTTCACCTTACTAAGAGATTTGGTGAGAAGATCAACTGTTTGAGAATCTATGGGGCAATACTAGAGCTGTGTGGTGGTGCAGGACCTATTCACGAATGAAATGAAATTCTACCTCAATATGCTTTGTCCTCTCATGAAAAACATGATTCTTTACAAGCTTGATCACCCCTTGATTGTCACAAAAAAGGATAGGTGGTTGTGCCTCATGTACATCCATGTCAACCAAAATACAACACAACCAAATTGCTTCACACACTGCTCCTTATGTGACATGATATTCAACCTCAATGGAGGGGAGAGCAACAATAGTTTTCTTCTTACTAATCCATGAGATAGGCCTAGATCTAAGATGAAAAATATACCCTGTAGTTGACTTCTTACCATCAATAGATCCATCATAGTCATAATCAACATATCCTTGTAAGAAGAATTGAGCATTTTATTTGTATTCTAGACCATAATCAAGAGTATCCCAAACATATAAGAAAACATGCTTAGCTGCAACCCAATGACATTGCTTAGGCTCTTGCATAAATCTGGAAAGATAACTGATAGAAAAACATAAATTTGGTTTGGTATAAGTAAAATAAATGAGACTCCCAACAAACTGACGATAGAGAGTATCATCTACTAGAGGTGAATCTTGGAATCTAGATAGTTGCAAACCTTTCTCCATTGGAGTGGATGAAGGTTTTCAATCTTCCATTCTAAAGTTTTCTAGGAGTGTCTTGTCATATTTCATTTGAGAGATAAAAATATGGTGTGGCTTTTGCCATATCTCTAAGCCAAGATAGTAGTGAAGAAGCCCTAGGTTTTTCATATCAAAAGACTCTTTAAGATCATTTTTTAGATCATCAATGAGAATGTCTGAGCTCCCTATGATTACAAGATCATCCACATACAAGAAAAGAATGAAAATATCAATTTCTATTAAGTCTTAATATATAAATTATGATCTGAAGGGCTACAAATGAAACCATGTTGTAGAAGATGACCTCCCTGTGATTACAAGATCATCCGCATACAAGAAAAGAATGACAATCTCAATTTCTATCTTCTTAATATATAAATTAGGATTTGAATGGCTATGAATGAAACCACATTGTAGAAGATGACCATCTATCTTAATATACCATGCCTTAGGGGCATGTTTAAGCCCGTAAAGAGACTTAATGAGATGACATACCTTTTGAGGTTGGTGTTCATTAAGGAAGCCTTTAGGTTGAGTCATGTTTACCTCTTCTTCAAGATCTATAATGCTCTCCCCAAGATTAAACTAATATAATACTTCAAGGTAACTAAATAAGAGAAGTAAATAATAAAATAGAATAATTAAAGATAAACTACTCAATTTATAACTTGTCTAATGATAGAAATAATGATGAAGTCTTACATGATCCAAAAGAATATTTTTCAAGTTAGATACTTTCTTTGCTAATCCAACAATTATATTTACAAGAGGGAATAATAATTAATAATGATATTTTCACTAAGAAATTTCACAATCATTACTTTATGAAGATTCTGATAATGTACACATCCAATGTCAACATCATTTATATTCATTTAAACTACACATAAACATGGAACATATTTTGATTTGGTTAGTATAAAATCTCCACAATAACATTAACTTATCCCCCCAAAGATATTATTACCATTAAATTAAAATCTAATAGGACATCTAAAATTGTTAGTGAAGGTAAAATCAAGATTACATGAAGGCTGAGATATGTAATAGAATCAAATACTAAAGATGCATCATAACTGTTGAACCAACCTCAATCTATTTACCTTTCCAAGTGATCTATTTAATGTACAATCATTAGAAATGAAGATGATAATTTAAAAAATAATTTAAACCAATATTACAAGCATAAGCATACAAGAATTAAGTTAACAAGAACTATACCATTCAATATTGAACACCCTATTGTTATAATACTAATAACTCAACAACTTGAGATTGTATATTTGTAGTATACATGCACAACTAAACATATACACATAATTCATGACTATTTAGTTCGTTAACATTTGTTAGTAACTATAATTTAATGGATTTAGAAGCTTTAATTTTATATTTCAAAAATTAAATCTTATTTCTTTACTTCATAACTTTACCCAAAAATTCCTAGGTGATTTCAATTACCAACTTTGCTTACTATACCTAGACTCTTCTATGGTAAGTTGTTTGAATCAATTTTATATAAATTAAAATATTCTTATTCTTGGATTAAAAATAGAAATATTTTTCACCCACTAATAATTCAAATAAATAATTGAACTCTCTAACAAGAATGCAATCCTAAAAATAAGAGGATAGATAAAATCAACAATTTGGAACCAATATTTCTAAGCACTATACTATTAAGGCTCTTAATGGATAACTAGAAACTATTTTTTTTTTTTTAAACTAACTTAAGAATCCATGTAATTGTTTTTCTTATGTTTCTATCTTTCTCATAGAAAATTTCCTTTATATATTTCTCTTTCCTACATGATACCCTAACTTGGTTTCACTCAATTTATTTTGGTTTTCAATTTACTATTTTAGTTTCAAGTAGGATACAATAATGTATTAATTTTTAATTCTATTTGGTTTACTGGGTTTCTCCGATTTTTGTATATGTTTTACAAATATTGTATTTCTAGAAACCCTTTAAATTTTATCATCTAACTCTTTGTTTTTCATTCTGTGTGAACATATTTTTAGGACTTTTTTATGACATATTTTTATTGTGAATAAGGATGCCAATGTTTCCTTGATAAATCATAATTGGCGATCTGGGTTAATGAAATTTTTGAATTTTTTTTTTGGAGATTAATAATAGAAAATAAAATAAAATTATATGATTACATAGCATGTTTATCAATTTTTATGATCAAATAATTGAAACTAATTTTAAAAAAATTATTGTTTGGCATAGGGGCAACAATATTGTTACCTCAACAAAACCATCTTGTTACTCTCTTGAAATCCATTGGCTGAAAGACCCAAGATATTCTTTCTTATTCAATACATATACGTAAAATAAAAAGATACACAAATAATAAAAAATAATATGGGCCAATGGGCTCTCCACCCAACCATAGGATTGAGATTCAATCCACCCTGAGCTAGGGTCACATAGCACTTCCCACATAGGATCCACAATCCAAAGTGTAACATAAAACATCCACATTACTAAACTTAACACATTAAAACCACTAATAACAAGGGATCCTAGAAAAATTTATACTTTATATACTTTGCACATCATATCATCTTGCATTCATATTTCTTTATTTTAACACACAAAAGGGTATAAATGATAATAAACTAAACAAGGTGGAAGATTCAACCAATGCAAACCCCAACACACTACTTGTAGCAACACAAGAAATCCAACATAAAATTTCACATATATTTTTTTATAAGCAAGACCAATATGACATATAAACTCATTACAAATCAACAAAGATAGATAACTAAAAGGTTAGACCTCACCAAGAAAGTTTTCTATCCATATTGAGGAAAAATATCTCCAAGAACTCTCTTCCATTGCTCCTCCTTCTTCACAAACATGGCAAGAATTCAAAATAAAGAATGAAGAAACCAAACATGAACTCAAGAACAATCCAAAAAGAAAAAGAGAGAAGACCCCCTCCTCAACATAGATAGAGAGAATAAATGGAAGAGGAAAAGGAAACCTCCTTTTCAACTTCCCAACTACCCTTTCAGCTCCAATTTTCGTCACTTCTCATAAGTGAGTAATTAGAGTGGGTTTTAGACTTTATAAAATGGATTTTATGGAATAAAAATACCTCTAACTCATAAACCTATCACCTAAGAAACTTTTTAAACAATTAAGATCACATAAGGACTTCATAAAACATAAATTAATTGACCATTTTAATAAAATGAATCAAGAGACTAATAAAACAACTCTCTGTACCATAGAAAAATGGATCATTGACATTTTCATGGTTATTCAGGTCTTTTTCCTATGATGCTTGACCTATTTTGCTTTGATTTAATGTTGTAATGTGACTTCTGCATTCACATTAGTTCCTAAAAATTCAAATTATGACATCTTGTGAAGGTGTTGTGAAGTGTTGTAACACATTTCTATATGTTTCTAGACTCTTCTCATTACAATGCATACCTAAAAATCACCTTTTTATCACTTATCAAGTCCTATTGTAAAGTGTTGTAAAGTCTTGTAACAAGATTTCATTCTTTTCTAGGCTTGTTATCACTATTTACACCTTTCTTATGCTTTATTTGACCCCTTCATGCACTCATAAGACTTAATTAAATGTGTTTTTGAATGTAAACCTGACAAACAACATTAAATGCAACTTAATTCCTGACACCCAATTACAACCCTAAGGTGGGACCCATTCACCATGGGTGGCGAATGAGTCCCTCTTGGCTCCAAATTCAAAATAATTCAAAATTTCTTTTGGGTTTTTATTCAAAAATACCTTATATCGGCCTATGATGTTGTATTATTGGGTTATTAGGGCATAATAGTGTATAAATAAGTGTTTTTCCATCCATTTTAACACCTAATTCATTCACCCATTCATCAAGTTAATTCAACCATTTAATTATATTCAAACATCATTCAATCAAGCAAACATCAAGCATCTTGGAGCAACCATTGACATATATTCAGACTTCTACAACAAGGTTTTTGGTGAGTTTAGGACATTTGCATGTTGTTTATTCATCATTCCTTGTTCATTTAATTTCATTTCTTTATCAAGGGTTTGATTACCAAAGTGGGATTTGACCAAGGAAAATCCCTATACTCGAACCCAGGTTAACCATTTTTCCCCTTTTGCACGTGTGTTTGTAGACTTTTGTATGCAAATTTGTAAAGAAAATAGGTGCTGGAAAGTGGATAACAAGTCAAAAAAGTGTTTTAAGTCAACTAAACCCTATTTCAAGCTTGGAAACAACCTACAATCTATTATATATAGATTTGACTCTGTCAACCAAACAAGAAGACAAGTGCAAATCTTGAGCTACATAATTGACCTTTGATTTTAAATAATTTTGGAGGAGGATTGATTCACCATCAGTGGCGAATGAGTCCCACCTGAGGGCTGAAAAAGTTGATTTTGTCAGAATCTAGTTCACGATAGTTGGAAAGTAGTTTCAAGTGTTTTTGTCAATAGCAGGATTGATTCGCCATCAGTGGCAAATGAGTCCCATTGGTCATTTACAGTGATTTATGGCAGTTTTTAGAGCCTTCCAGATTCAACATCCAATTCCTAGGTGCACTTTGTTCAACCTCTTTCAATTTTGTTTGTGTTTGTTCATGTTTTAGTTCATTCTTGCAAACCTCACCGTGTTTTCAAATATTGCATATTTCATTAGTTTTGCATTAATAATCAATCAATTTCATCATCTAGTTGCATTTAGATCATTTCATTTAGTCATAATTCCATCATAAATTCCTTTATTTGAGTGAACCACCTCAATTTTAGGGTTCTATATCTCTCCTTTTAGGTGAAAAACCCTAAGAGTGCAAGAGAAGCACACATAATACCTTAAAATTGTTGGTTCACTCTCACATACACACAACCCAAACTACACAAAAAAAGGTTAAATCACATTCCCATGAAAAAACTAATATTTCACAAGGATACAATAATGAAAGTAGCTATGTGACCCCCTTATCAACATTGGCCAATTTTTTTACTTGTTTACTCAACCAAGAATGTGTGTCAGTATTACTCATAATTAATGATAATTAAGACAAATGATATATAAATTAAAAATTCCAAGAAAAATAATCTTGACTAAGAAATTATATCCACTAATCTACAAAGTAACATACAATTTAATACTCCTTACTCACATGATACCTGTTATGGAGTTAAGGAACAATTGAGTGAATACTATCTATTATCAAAATATCACCACTTGTGTCAATAAAATATTTAACTTATAATGTAAACTACTATAAGTAATATTCAATATCAATAATTGTCTTCATATTCACACCTACCCACATCTATGATATGTAATCACCTAACATAATGTAATCCACTTAATATATACATAGTAATATTACCAATAACCGAGCATATTGATCATTACATAATTATGTAGACAAAGAATGGAACTCATTTGACTATCACATGAATTCACAACAATCGTTAGATAGGATTAGTCATGAATATGAACATCTTCATGGTGTAGAAACAATAATTATTGATGTGTAATATCAACATGAAATAACATAAATCATCAAAAGCTAATAGGATGAATATGGTCACAAGGAACGGGGTCTTACATTCTCCCCCCCAAGATTGGGATTCCTCTTGGAAGTCCCTATAAGTGAAGGTAAACACAAGGAACAAACACTTGCCAATAATATCTTATGTAATTTTTTTTTCCAAGTATGACAACAAAACCTTTTACCTTCTAAATTATTCTAAAATATTGGACAACTTTACAATTTAATAGTCTACTCAAAAGACAATCCTTCCATTATACAAACAATACTAT